>JABFOX010001513.1:0-12844 GCA_022817665.1 Axea sp. ZL-2020
TGAAAAATACCGTATTTTATCGCACAAATAAATATAGCATTTATTTATTCTATTAAAAATCCTTTTTTCAAGCGTACGTTTTACGTTTCAAGAAAAGAGTGCTATGATGCAATTTTCTCGGACTAAATTTTACATTAAAAAATTCATTCATCAATGTAAAGTATTTTGATCAAATTTTTATCAGTCAAAGTAGTTTTGATGTTTGTAGTTTTGTCCCGTGTTATCAAGTTGTTCGTTTAAAGATTCTAAAAACACGGGACAAAACATATAAATATAAATCATTTTTGATAATAAAAATTTTACTGAAATACTTTAAATTCATTAATGCAATACTTACTCTAAAACAATTCTTCTAAATATTCAAATAAATGAAACATTGCTCAAAAAGCAAGATTATATAAATTTTAAATTTAGCGCAGAATTCTATTTCATTTTAAAATAAATACTTTTCTGCTTTTGTTTCACTGAACTTAACACATATCGTAATATAACTAATAACCGTTGAAGAAAAACGTCTCAGAATTCTGTCGTACGTGTAATATAATAACTGATATTATTTTAAGAATGTAAAAATAAACGTGTTATATTCATTGCCGTACAAAATACAATTAACGTCACGCCAATTGTCGTTTTATGTATGCAGTATACTGTCGTATGAAAACATTATTTTTATTTTCACTTTATGTACAATAATGTATAAATAAATTTGCAAATGTATGCACATACATTTAAATAAGAGTTTCTTAGTTAAATTAATTAATAAATACGTAAATTGTACCAAATAGAAGATCGTGTTCAGAAGTGGCCGTATAAAATAGCAACAGAAGCAATTAAATGCAACGGATAAACTGTTGAACTTGATTTATTACAAATGCAATGTTGGAAAGCATTATTGACCGAAGAAAATCAAGAACAAAAGGGTAGCTGACACACGTCAGACACCTGCGTAGGTGAAGTGCTCGAAAATAGGCAAAATGAAAGGGAAACGGTACGCGTGTGGGAGAACTAGAGACAAATGTATAAGGACGATAGCGCAGACATGGTCCTAAAGCGGCTTTGCATGACAGCTGCTGTCACGGCTAGTACTTCGGCCATGTGCTCGTTGTATAAATGAAAATTTCCTCACCCTCACTCTCGTCCTGTTTGTGGTTCCATTCTCTGCGATTTACAAACACTACTTTTATTTGTTTAGTACCCACGATACGTCATTTAGATTAATCGTTATCTTTTATACGGCTTTCATGTAGAATGAACAACGGATCATTTTTGTTGGCAAACATCATTTCTCCAAATAAATATAGTCAATTGAAAGACGGAAAAGTATTTCATTAAGAATACATCGAAAGTGGTGTAAGCATTACTAGTTTTCTAAATCCATACTTCATACGTCAGTTTTTTACAGATATCGTTTAATTTATTGCTTATTATTATTTATTATTTAACCGGTACTACTTTAACGCTTACTTTCGTTTTGTCTTTTAACTTCGTTACGCGCAAAAGAAGAAATATTTAATGAAAAATTGTTTTACGTCTGAGTGTTGTCAGAGTGTTCAGTGAATACGTAACCGGTGATGTTAATCGTGATAACATGAAGAGCTCTTTTGTTTGTATCCTATTCGATGAAAATTGACAAATGAATCTCTCGAGCGTGTACGTACGTTTACTGTAAAGCTAAAAATCATTAGGGGCTCGAGCGAAGAGAGGAGCGATAGCATAAGAAACGAGGGAGCATGGACGAAAATTGCGTGTATAATCACGATCGACTTATTATCGTTTATGATAGCTGGCGAACGTGTTCTGTGTCAGCGATATGTATTTTCAGTCTTTTTTCGTTGATCGGTGGAAATGGTTTCTCTCGTTTTTTTTAAATTTTATTAAAATGCGTTTTTCGCTTTGTAATATTCGATGTTGTGATATTTATACGTTTAATTATTAGTCTTTTACGATTTTAGTTAGATGGACGAGTTTTTTTTATGTCGGTGGCACTTTTCTGTAAACGCAATATCACTGGAAACACGAAAGCTGAACAAGAGTATACGTTCATGCCACTTGCATCAACGAAATCTCTTTCGCATAAGTAGGGTCGATCCGTGACACGTTCAGATACCATCTCAATTCCGTAATTGCAGCTTCACCACTGTGTTGTACAACGTAACAAACGCGCAGATGAACGGTGGTATGGGGTAGCATGGTACTCCAGGTCATAACGGAATGAAAATATCTGTTAATAACGGCCGAATTAAGTCGTAAAAATCGATGTTAATTGTTCTAAGTTATTAGTCTGTTATTAAAGTTTTCTAAAATACGAGTTCATTTGCTGTATAGATGTAAAAGAGATTATGAAGTAAAAGCAAAAAAGTATGAAAAAAGCTCTTATGTTTTATTGAATTATTATCACTTTTGGAAGTTCCATTGTACGAATTTTTTGTTGTGAGATATTCATTTTATGGAGTAAAAGATTTATGGAATTAAGTACTTCATTGCTGATAAACTTTGTAATAAATATAAAATTAGTTTATAATTTTTGATTGTTCGAATTATTTTATTGCTTTCTTAAAATGATCCTTTAAAGCAGTATATAAAGAAATCTTTTAATGGCTGGAGATTGAAGGATTTTCCTTTCAAAGTATCGACAAAAGACATTCTTTTCTTCATTAAAAAAATCTTTTATGTGAGCAAAGAAACAATTTTTTTAAATATAAAAAAGTTTGAATAATGTTTGCGAAGATTAATGTGAAAATAAATTTAAATTAAAAAATAGTTTTAATCATGTATTTTTTAAATGTATTTAAATTTGAATTTGTTATATATTTGTGTAGAAAGATTAATCATAAATAAAATATACATTTTGAGATCTCTATAATATTTTATTACTTTTCATGTAATTTTTCTATCAAATTTAAAACATTATTTGTTAATTACTCGCAGTATATGAAACGGCTTATAGTTATTAAATAAATAGGTGTTCTTGTTTAAACAAACTTTTTAACAAAATTTCAAATACCGTACATTTGCTCTTATTTTACAAAATTAAACCATCAAAATAACTTGTGTTGTTTCAAAAATGATTTTATCATTAACGAATTTATGCGTCCATTAGAAACATAATTTAATCAATAAATAATCTGTTTTTAAGTAGATTTATATTAAAATGCTTGCGAATATTTTTTTTAAACAGAGACTACCTTTTTAAATATTTTTAGCGGCAAAAATTTGCAATGTAAATAATTTTTTATTGCTTTATACCGATTTTTCAGCGTGAGTTACGAATTGTTTGTTTACTATCACAATAAATTTTACAAGCATCATAATAAATTTGGTGAATCTATATTTTTCGTTCGCAGAAAACGTATCCATAACGTGAAACTTTGCAACATTTTTGTTTTTGTTGCGAGCTTTCATTAGTATTGGTAACGTAGGGTGCAATGATTGGTTGTTCAGGGGGTTGCATAACACAGCGACCACCGAGTCCGTCGGTCCGTCTGTCCATCCACCATCAAGGGCGTTGACTCTGCGACGCGATTTGCCTTTGATCGCGATCCACATTTTTGCGACTGTACTCCAATTGCGAATTTGCGAGTCACGACAATGAACATTTCGAATTTCATAGTTACAAATACATATGTACATATATACTCCTATCTTTGAATGCTGGTATATTCAAGTAGTTGCATTATTCTTCTTCTTACTTTGTAAAATCAAGACGCTTGTGAGTGATGACTACTCCTGTATTACACGTCATTTCAATAATTTATACAAATGGTTAAATTTCATGTTGATCAATAATATTTTTCAAACAAAGTTACTCAGAAGAAAAATGAATATGTTAAATCAAGTTTCAGTATAATTGTATAAGCATAATTAATAATAACGATGTAACATATTCGCTTGATAATTTTGTATTATAAAAAAGCTGTGTTGTACAATTTAGTATTAAAACAGTCAGGTTGACTTAATATTAGTAGGGCTATAACTTAGGAGTGCTTTTAAAACTTTTTTCTTTTTCAAATCGATTTCCTGCTTTGTAAAGGGTGAGTAATTACTTAATCCAACCACTTAGTGCGCTTCTTAAATACGCACTTTAAAATCATTGTTTCGGCTGGCTTTCTGAAGATTTCGAATGTCAGGTTTCATCCACAGATTTATATCGATTTTAATTGAAAAATGTATATTTAAATAGCATCAATGGTTTCATTTACGTTAGAAGAAACGCAAACTAATGTTTTTTCTAAAACTGAATTTTGAATCTAGTTTACATTTACTTTAAAAATTACTTTTTCAAAGTAGATCAAATATTTAAATAATTTCATAATTTGTAAACATGTTAATTATTTTAGTAAGACAAAAATGAGTCGTCAGTGAATGTTTCATTCGACCTTATTTTAAAGAAAATATTGTCGATTTGTATAACTTTTTTTTTATCCTGTTTTACCATAATTAAAATAAAACGATTTTCTCATTGTCAAAAGTACAGTTTACTTATCTAAATGAATCTCTCGTGTGAGAAATTGCAGAGTTGAAATTCCCATTCAATAAACAAGCCATAATTTTGCGTCTTCGTGTTACTGCACTTACAGTAAAACAATTCGACTTTTGCCAAAGCAATATCCATTTGTTCCTGCGTCGAAAGCACGCATATTCACTTCACTCGAACATCACTTACCAAAACTAATAATTTTTAGGGTACGAATGAGTTCCATCAGCCTATCTCGGTGTTAAATCGTTGGTAAACATATTTTTCAAAAAGTTAGTGCACCGTGGTCATCATTTTACAGTTTAATAAAGTTTGCATAATCAGGTGGATTTGCATCAATGACTATTCAATAATGATTCAGTTTTTAAAAATTGTAATTGTTCGGTTTATGGCATTGAATAAGAGATATCGTGGTCATCAACTAATCACAAAATAGTATAAAAGAAACAGTGAAAGAATAATTAAGCAAGTTAATAATTTTCGGTTAATGTAATTCTGATATTGAAAAATTCAGTTTATGTTATTTGAATGAACAATTATTTGGAAGTAGTTTTATATTATACTTCTGCATAAATCTGGAGTAAAACATGATATTTCTAATTATAATTTGATTCTTATGAAGATTGTAAAGCCAATGATTTTGAAATAAATTATTACAAATGAACTTATGTTTCTCACATTTCACGTAAAAAAAAACTTGAATTTTTCGAAGGGAGAAATATTGAAGAATATTTGCTGTTTTACTGACAATAAATTCTTAGACCTTTAGATAAAGAAACAGAAGTTTATAATATTTATATCAATTTTAATGAGTTATCAATACAAAAATTAAAATTTTTTGATATTTTTGAAACATTGCAGTGGTTTCACAGCTCTATTTTTGATAAGGTTCAAAACATTAAAAATAAAAATTATATTTCTGTAAATGTGCTTGCAAGAGTTTATCAAGGATGTTATTTGGTCCATTTATTGTTTAATATATTTCATAATGATATCTGTTTACTATTACACATAGATAACACATAGATATGATAATAAATTACGTAATAAAAAAAATTAAATCTTGTTAAAAAAACATGTCAAGAATTATGGTCCGTCTATACATTTAAAAATGTATACTTGCCTTCAGTACGATCTTTACTTCTGTTTGCTTCTTGTATTTGGCTTCCATATCTCTAAAAAGATACAAAGAAATTAAGAATTGTTCAGCATAGTTATTTTTTTAAAATTGCAGCTTTTAATCATAAGTACATTGGGCTCATTTTTAAAATAATTAAACGTAGATCACAAAGAAACATAGATAAACAAAGATATTGCAATTTATTCTTAAAGTAATATATAGTAATTTGGATTACTCTGATCAATTGAATGAATTAGAGTTTTAAGTTTCTGCGAAACTAATAAGGTAAACAAAAATATTTTAAGTAGATCATTTCAAATTAGGTTACATTGCAAATAATTGCAATAATTACAAAATTTCTACGAATTGGACATCTTTAACGAAAATATCGAACTCTGCAATAACGATATTTGAAGAAGTTTTTTGATGCTTTTATGTAAAAACGAAGTGTTTACAAAATGTAAACAAAATTTATATTAATTATTATATTAAAATTCGTATTTATTATTATAACTACTTGTATATTTTAGATACAAAATACAAAGTTCCAAAAAATTAAACTTGTCACGACTTTTAATGTTGTTATTTACTGTTCATGATTTATTTATTAAAAATAAGTATTTCTCTTATTTCACTAATATGAATAATAATAAACATATTAAAAAGTAAAAACTCGCGAAAAAGATAGTTTGACAACAGTTTGGCAATAATCCGGGGAATCGTTGCCAAATTATTTCCAGACTACTTTTTCTGTTAGAGAAAGTGAAATGTTTATTTATCTACTTTTACATAACATTTTATTTCTCATATAAAATATGTATCAACACCCGAATTATGATTAAAAAAAGCAAAATAGAATGGTTTCGAATTATAAAATTAAGGTCTCGCAGAATGTAAAATTTGTGTTTAAGGCCAATTCGCTGTCGCACGTTCCATTAATGGCTTTTCAAAGCTGCCATAAAATAGCAAAGAAAGCTCGTATTAGATTAATCATTTCTTTTAGCAAACGGCAACCAAAGATAGATGGATTTACGAATAGGAATTAAGCGCGTCCTAAAGTGGGTTAATTCCGCATACGTATGGTATTGTTATTAACGATGCATTACGTGTCGGCGCATAAAAATGTCGTGCGATAGCAATCGCCGCGCTCAGTGGCGGCGTGTGCATATACGAAAAGAATGTAGAATGGAATATACTTGGATGACCTCCTGCCGCCTGCCGGCGCCCTCCACTTCCCCGCTTCCCAGGGTTTTCTCGGGGGTTCATCGATCGTCCCCAATCACCCACTCCTATACCATCTTTCCGCCCTATCCTCTTAAAACCCGAAAGCCCGAAGGCGAAGGCTTCGGGCTTTATCCGTTCCGTTCCTTTCAATTCCGGCGTACTCTCACGCTGGATGGATTCCCAATTTCAATAGCTTTGACATGGACCTGTCGCAGAAGGATGTTTTTCTTTCGAGACGCGGCCGAGCTTATGAGAAGAGGGGTCTGCTTGAACGTTGCTATTATTCAACTGTACTTATCCTTTTGAAGTTTTGATGAAATTTCGTTGCCGCCCTTGCGTTACGTAAAAGATCCGCGGCTTGATACGCGGTGAGTAACGCCAGGCGCGAACGTTAAGTTTTGTGTTGCTGTATTTGCCACGTAACTCGTAACGCTTAAGTAGTCCTTTGTAGCGAGTTTGTGCCGATTGGATTCAGCCGAGGCCAATACCATGATTTTGGGGAAAGCTTTGATTTTACATTGCGTTAAGTCTGTGTTAAGAGGTACAGCGTAGACTGAGGCAAATTGCTATACACGGAGGTTGTATAATAATTTCCATTATTTGTGAATATTTCCGGTGTAGGTCTATAATGAATTCAATTTAATAAGCGTGGACGTTTAATAACATTTTGTTTTGCTTTAACACTGCTATTCAGCAGTGATAGTTGTGAATGTGTATTTCAACATTAAATATAAAAATATGACATATTTGTATTCTAACAAGCAACTATTTACGAGGAAAAGAATGTGTTTGATTGAAAATGGATTTTCTTTTTTTTTCCATGAATGAATTACATTTGAATAACCAAAGTCCATTTGCAATAATAATTTTTTATAATAAAAATGACAATAGAATGACTAATTTCGTTTTAATCATAAAGAAATAAATATTGTTTTATTAAAAAGACCAATTTATAAAATGGTGATACATTTTTGTAAAATATTTTTGAGTGAAATTATTGGAACTATTGTGTAAAAAAAATAAAGTTTGGTGTTATTTTTTAAGGAGATTGTAATACTCTTGCAATGTCTAAAAATTGTGTTATCATCTGAAATTTCACTCGAGTTTAAATTAAGAATCATTAAAATGAAAAGCAAAAAAATGATATATAAAATTAAAAAAAGAAACGAATTAAGTTATTTTCGTATTCTTATTTCTTTTTATTCAAATTGAAAACAATTTTTTTTTATCGTCACGTTATTATTTATCTGGTCATTGTATTCTGTTTAATACTGTTGTTCAGTTTTGAGTGATCTGTCAAATATAATATGTGCATTTCAGATAAAACTGTGCCATAAATATCCAATTTTATCAATACTTTTTTATTATACATTTTTAATTGCATCATGGAATATTAAAAAAAATAAATAAAAATAATAAAATAATAAACAATTACTTAATGAACTAATAAATAATAAATAACTATAATTTATATATAAATAAATAAAATAAAACTAATAAATAACTATAATTATGTTAAATACCAGTATACTAATAAGTTTTACCAATAGTATAAACAGCATTGAACAGTTGAATGTTGATGTCATTGATTCTGTTACAAACTTTGTAGGATTTGTGTCATTACTGTTGATCCAACAATTCTTGTAATAGAATCAAAGACAGTTAATGTTAATTCAATATACAGCTGTTTGGTGTTGTGCATACTAATGATTGAATAATATTATATTTCTTCATGTTATACCTATATTTTTGTTACAAAAAAAATAGACTAATTTTGTAACTTTAACTTAATTTTTTAGTTAAATATTTTTAGATCAAAAATCTATAATGCTGTGTTTAAAAGTCCTTAATGTTTATGTAATTTCACATAAAGTATTTTACAATGACTGTGCTGCACAATTAACTCATTGCAATAAAATGATAAGTGTGGTATATTAGATTTACAGCCATTTATTTGAACTTTTTATTATAAAATGACAAAAGTCAATTATTCAAAATAAATGTTTAATCTGTCAGTGATAAATGAATATTGTCATTAACGATTTATCTCCGCATTAACGTAAAAAGCACTCAGAAACTTATTGTTTAAATATTAATTGCGGATATGTAACCTCAATCAAAACATTTACTGTGATAAACAATAAAATGGATATTAATAACATCAAACTTTAATGAAATTATTATATATTTTAATATTATTGTTGTAATATTTACCGTTTACAACATTATGTTTTTTATAAACGTTAGATGTCCCTAAACTACGATTTAAATAGTAATTTTTTATATACTATTTTTCTCTCAGTATTGATTTTAATTTACGTGGTTCATTTTATCTTTACCATTTCCTTTTTTTGAATGAAAAAGCTAGATTCTTTCATTTTTACTGAATTTTCTGGTAGATATTTCCAGATGATATAAGGCATTTCGTGTTTGTATTAGAGCAAGATCGATTGACTTGTGAGAAAGATTACGCAATGTATACCAGAGCTGAATAATAGCGCTTCGTTTAACACCTTCAACCACAACACCTAATTTTATGTTTTCATTTGCAAACGATAGGGATGATTAAGGATGGATCCATATTTTTTTATTAAAATCGAGTTAACGGAAAGAGGAAATGTGATTTAGTTTAATTCTTTTGATGAGTGTATTCTTTAATAATTATACTTGCCGTGACGAATAACGAATTAAATCTCTTACATGAAATTTGAATCGAATCGTTTACATGACAAGAATAATCATCGTCTTATAAATAAAGTTAAATTAATGTTTAACAATCATTCTTTTTTTTTAAAGTATCTTTTATCAAAATACAATGAAGTGATCATAATGCACTTGGTTTCTTGATGCTTCTGATGATAACAATAACAATTAACATTTACCGATAACCAACTTCGTGGGCTATAAAACAAAACCAGTTTATCTGATGACAACCATCGCGAGCGTTCGCAAATTCAAAATCATTGTTGCAAGAACCAAATCGTGATGCCAGATAGATATCTGGCACTACAAATTTGTCGTGTATTTTTGACATAATAATACTGCCAAGCACGTACAAAACGTGGGGTTACACGCCACGATGTCGGAGCTAACGGATTTTCTAGGTCGCATATTGTAGCAGGGAAGGTCAGGATTGGTTCAAGTCCAAGCGACTCGCGGCTATAATTAGCTAATTTCCAACGTTCTCGTAATGCCAAGTTTCGGCGGAAAAACGTCCGGGAATGCATAAATATTAGTACGATGATTATAACGCGAGGAGATTTTGTTTCGCGAACTGTCAGTCGCACTCGCTGTGAGCTTTGGCACACTTTTGCTAATGTTTCTCGGTTTATTGACTTTCCCCCGTTTCGTTCCGTGGTGTCACTTCAATTTACAAAACCAGGCCACAGATTTCTGGAATCGCAGCGCACCGCGCCGCTTCTGCATCAATCACTTGTCCTTGAAATTATATCCACGCGTCGATGTGTCTCAATTCGTTGGTTTGGAGTTTTCGGCGTAACGCGTCGCGACGTTGCTTCGTTGCTAAATTAAAAGCACTCGTTTACTCCTGTGCTCGCGCGAATAAAAAGCTCATTTAAGGCGATTGAAGCGTTCAAAGGCGAAATGCCAGTTGGTTCTAGCGCGACATTGCTTGCTCGTCGCAGCGCAATTAGCGACGAATTAATTTCTTCGGCTGCTCATTTTCAGCGACTTCGTATCACAAATTAAGTGAAATGAAAACAATTTGATTAGTTGAAATGCTTGTTTACAGAATGCGAAAATGTTTGTGTAAAAGGTGACCAGTAAAAATGTATTGAAAGCTATTGCACTTTAATTTTCGAGTCGCACGGTTCGTAACTCGTGTTAATTGTACGCGCGCGTAATCAAGGATTTAGCACAGGAATTAAAATGATGTAATTTTGATGTTGATGTGTGAATAATAATTCATCGCGCTGCTAAATTATTACAAGTGCAATGTCGTGCTATATGCGCTGTAATGCAATTTGTAAAATCAATATTGCACAATATCCATCGTTATATGGTAGTCTAATCTTAATGTTAAACAATGCGCAACATTGTCTTGCAATTTCGTGGATGATGGAAATGCGTTGATTAATGTGTTGACGAGCAAAGCGACAATTTTATTAAGTGCAAAAGTTCAATAATCCAATGCAAATTGAACGAGATCATTTTGAATTGGAGAAATAAGTTAGATATAATTCTTTTAGTGTTTCGATTGCGCTGTTTCATTTTATAGATTAATGGTACGCACAATTATACGTTCGTTTAAGAAATGAAGATAAATTATCTTGCGTAATTTTATTATTGCGATTTTGGGCTTTCAAATTAATCGCACAAAAATTTACGTGCACTCTACTTTGCTTGTTTTATATCCGGAACTTATGTACATTTAGATAGAGAAACACTGTTACGCGGCACAAGTAAATACATAAATCTGTAAGAAAATCCAGTCAAAATGATGTCACATGGCAGGTGTAAGCCCTAGTTTACAATGAGTTATTACCATCCTGGGCTATATTCATTCATTCACTTGCAAAGGACGTGTGAAATTCATCGTTTTTATAAATAATGAAAATCTGTTTAATTTGAAAATTATTTTTGTAATTGAAAAAGTATTTTGGTTTCATGCTGATTGAGTTACAATTACTATATAAACATTATCAAATCATTTATTAAATAAATTGAGCAGTAGAAATTATCTATTTTTAAACAATTTAAATAGAAAATGCATAAAATGTAAAAATCCATACGTCTCGCTGATACGTGTGTTATAATTGAATTAATATAATACACGGAAAAGGCAATCAAACGTGGCTATTTTTAAGTGGAATTAATTTGTGATATTACAGTTATATTTAAAACATTTTTGTCAAATTTTATATTATTTCACTTAAACTCATTATAGGTTATTAAATGTTGTTAAATATGCATGAACTTAATGGTAATCCAACTTACTTTTATCAATAAATAATTGAAATTGAGATTATTTGTATTTTTTAGTATTATTTTATATATCGCATTTTTATATATATTATATATAACTTCTATATATATATGAAATACACCATTAAATTAAAATTGTGTAAACATTGAATCAATGATTATAATGAAATGAAACAGCTTTATTTCAATGGACAATTATAATTCAATTAAATCATTCATTTCTGCTGAATTATTAATTATTTTCTATTCCACGTTTCTGAGGTATGAGTTATCAACAAACTGTAAACAAAATATTTTAACTTTTGTAATATGTAAAATTATCCTACATATTAATAAATAACGTGAATTTTTATTTAACTGATTGATTAGGTTTACCACTATAAATTTTTACACGTTAGTAATTAATATTTAATAAAAACTGAAAGTACAAAAAAGATATAATATCTTTGATTTTATTTAGTCCAAAAATGTTGTGCAGTTTTTATACAATTTAATTAAATCCTTATTCAATTGAAAATAAATGTTATAGTTATTTAAACACGCATTTTTCGAAGTGTCGACGTGTTTTGTTATTTTCGTTCGAAAAATAAAAATAGGTTTCACCGTCGTGTCTCGAGATTCGTTGATGCGTTTGTTGGAGGGCAGATCGAGGTAAAAATCGCATTAAATCGAGGTTGCCACCCTACCACGTCTTTTGTCGGATCTCCTGCTTCTTAATCATTCTCTCCTTTTTGCCACTCGGGCTTTATAGCTTCTTTATCTTTAAAGCTCTCTCCTTACCACCTTCGTTGCTTTTGTCTAGCCACACGCTATCCTCAAGAATGCAGGCACGCGTCTTGCCAAGATCGATGAGTCACACACATTTTCACCAACACGAACTTTCGAGAACTTTATACATATGATTTCAAGATTTTCTTCAGAAGGGTTATCAATTCTCCATTCTTAGCTTTTTTACACATTTTATGATAAGACGAAACGAAAAATTTACATTCGAAGTATATTTGTTATTAGTCCGTTCGCTTCGAAATGATGGTCTTGAGTATTTTCGAGCAGCGTATAGTTTCTTTTCACGCTTAGGGTTC
>JABFOX010001514.1:0-12840 GCA_022817665.1 Axea sp. ZL-2020
AACTATTTGTCTTACTTTAAGAACAAGCATCTTTCTTTCGACCGCTTAATAATCAACAATAATCGAATTTATTGTACAATAATAAATATTTATAAAAATAAATCTAAATATATGTATAAAGTAATTTTTATTTTAATATAATTATATTTTTATGTAGCAGTACCAAAGCTAGAAACTATACGGGTTTTAAATCGTGTCCTAATTAGTTATATTCATTAATATATTACGATTTATAAGCGAAATGAAATACTCTAAGCCTTATGTGTTTGATCTTCCTATGTGTACATGTTTATGCACAGAATCAAATCGCAATTAAAGTTAAATCACGTGAGATATGAGTCAATACTTCGTAAACCGTGTAAGGCCTGAATATGACTTTTTACATGTCTTAGATCTTTTTGCTGATCTATCGACGTCTCGATATCGATATCGAGAAAAGTATAGAATAGATAGATAGATAGCATACGTGGTTTAGATCAGACTTGAATGAAGTTATTCGTCAGTTTTAAAATTTTGCATCTAATATGGTCATATCCTGAAATAAATGTTTTAGTCAAATGCTACATTTGTCTCGAATTTGAAACATTATTAATTACAAATTGCTTCATCAGAGCATAGCTTTAGCACAAGTAGATTGATACAGGCAAATCTGTTGATGTTCGTTAGGTTCGAAAAGTTCTTTCCTAAAAGAACAACGCATTGAGCAAACACTGAATTTCCATTCCTGAGTTTAAAATATTGTTATTACGCTTTAATTTTAAATAATAATAATAATGTTTTTTGCGCAATAAACAAAACTTTTCAAAATCATGAGACGCTTAATAATACACTCATGATTCGTTAAATTTTTTCAGAAATTTCTTTGCATGAAAAGTGCATATCAATAGAAAATTGAAACCTGATTCTAGACAGAATTATTATTTATGAAATAAATTCCATTTTGAATATACTATAAATACAAATACAACGCGCAAATGAAAATGCAAATACCAATGCAAATCCAAATACAAATATAAATATAATAATCTGATTAGGAAAAGCTCTATATAATAAGATGTGCTTAATCCACGGTGTTTCTGCATTAATATCAATGGAAATAATGTAATTCTTGAACACGTATCGATAACTGAGCATGAGTGCACGTATGTACAAAATATG
The DNA here is from genome assembly GCA_022817665.1 of Axea sp. ZL-2020. NCBI lineage: Eukaryota > Metazoa > Arthropoda > Insecta > Hymenoptera > Scelionidae > Axea > Axea sp. ZL-2020. The sequence continues at coordinate 1,159 of JABFOX010001514.1, forward strand.
CCGAAGGCTGTGTTCGCGTCCATGGAGGTGGCAGATACACCATGGTTTATCCGAGTTAATAATACGCGCCGCGATATCATCTGAATAGATAGGATGTGTGTGCGCGCTAGTAATCGAAATCATTGCCCACGTAGCTACGTATGGCGCGTTGCAGTTGCAGTGCGCAGTCTTATGTACACATAAGACAGAATTACACTTACTTCACCGCGGATAAACTATTATAATAAGCTCCCTTATCGTGACGCCATAAATTGCCTGCACCGAATAATGAAACGCACATTTTAATTATTAAACATTTTGCGCAAAGAAACTGCTCATTACTGGCCAACGTTCGAACGGATAAAATAACGGAATATTGTAAAGCTTAACTACAGCGATGATAACGATTGCAAGTGTAAAAAGTACAGAATTTTTCAATGTCGGCTACTTTGCTCATTATCTTCAATTACAAATTTAAAGTTGCATTACGTACCATATTGCATACACCAGTATACCGGCGTCATATAAGATGAAATTACTATTATCTTATCTATTACTGTTATCTATTTAGCGATATAATTAGAAACGTAACGTTACTAATTTTTCAAAGCAAATTGCGTAATGCAGTTTTTTAACATTTGAATAAATTGCTCGTAGAGCTTACGGTTAAAATTATACGATTTTTAATTTAACACACAAGATTCTTTTTTTATTATACAGAATGCTTTAAATTCTGTTTGTTTTTTTTTTCTCTCGTTAAATAATTTCTTACATAAATACTGTGCAATGCAATTCTTATGATTACAAAATATCCTCACTTGTGAAATGTTTTATTCATATATTTCTACACGTTAGGTGTTGTATTTTTAATCTTATTTTGTTATTACAAATAAAAATAAAATACAGTTCAATACATGAAGTATTTATTATAATGTTACATGGTAATTATAAATCTTTTGTAAATTAATAACTGTTTTAAAAATTAATCCGCAAATATCGTATTTTATATTTTGCTGCTGTTATTTCGTAAAAGATAACACTATGAAGTTAATTTGATTCTGAAATATTTCTTCAAATAAATTGTAAAACAGCAGTATTAATTTATAGATGTCTATATTGCAATGATAAATATTGCACTCAAAGTAGAATTGGACATAAAATATTCTGTGATGTATGTTAAAAGTTTTTACATCAGTAACTATCTTATTAACCAAATAATATAAGAAGAAGGAGACAATAGTCTCATTACTCGTAACCGTGCAAATATTTATAAGCTAATTCAAAGTAATTATTAGTTATGAATTTAAAATAATATCTCATGCATATTAATAATTAATAAATAAAAACAAATTAATAATTAAAAACAAGTTAAATGCGCAATTCTATCGTAACACAAGTAGTTAATTGTAAAGCATTCTAATCAGAACACCTAGTATTAGAAGTAATTACATTTTAATTTCAATATAAATTTGCAAAATATGATAATCCATTCACAACCTAATTTTTTTTCATATCGGAGTATATAATATAATTGCAACATTTATATTTTATATCATAAACAAATTGCATAAGAGAAACACGAATATTACATTGACGGACGAAACTTTGCTTAAATAATTTTTTAACTAAGCCTAATAAACTGTAGTCAAAATCAACTAATTAATTGCAATTTTTTTATCCAAATGGATTAAATTGATCTCCTTCTTTTACCTCCTGAATGTATCTTTACATCATAAATAGACCCACCCCCCACCAATATTTTCATAGTAGTTTAAGATTCTAGGCTAAAAACGTACCAGTTTATCCGAACGAATATTTTTCAAATTATTCATTAAACTAAAGTTATAAGAACTTGTAATTATCATTCGTTAACAATAAAAAGAATGTGAGAAAAAGACCGAGAAACAACAATGGATTGGATTCTTTCGATTTAATGGCGATGACTGTTAAGTTAAATCCTTCATAAACAGTGATTAATTGTATAATTTGAATATATATATATATATATTATAAGTTGAATTGTATAATTATATAATTTTGCTATCATTGGATAGCGTTTTTAAAAAATATGAAGAATATATGTTTTGCTTTATTAATTCAAAATCTATTTTTATAAATATTTAAAAATTAGTTGAATTTTGTGAAAACTTCATTTTGAAGAATCTGATTAATTCTAATAGTTGTGCTGAATTTAGTACGATTAATAAATTGTAACGATTATATATGTAATGTATAATGTAACTGCAAATGATTAATTATGTATGTATTTATACATTATACATTATATCTAATTTTGTTCCGAGATTACTGCAATGAAAAGTTTTTCTTCAATTTTATTTCACTGAAATTGACTACTAATTCCGAATTTGATACCAAATTGGGTACGTGTAACAACGCAGTGATAGTAATTTTTCGCTCTGCTTTTTGCTGTTTGTAGCTTGTACACAACTTCAAAGGAGCAAATGTTTCTGCAAAGAAAAGAAAATGTCAAAAAACCCGTGATATGTTCTCGCGACTCATTCGATGGTTGAAAAAGAGCTCCACAGAAACAATTATTATTCAATGGAAAATTACCATAAATAAAACTCATGTTTCAACAATAACGATAGCATCGCAAAGTAAATGTAGGACGTGGCTATTTGAATAATGGTACGTTTAGTAACGGCGTGGCTATTTTTTATCGTTCGCATCGGCTATACGTGTTGGAGATATTGTGCAGGAGCACGCAGACTTCGGTCGAGGAAAATGGTGACTTCTCTCGCGAAACGACCTTAACCCCTTCGACCTAACTCTTCTGGTGAACTCGCACGAAACGAGGGCTGTTTCTCATGCGCAATTCAGTCCACGGTCAATTATGCTTGAGAACTGCAATGAGGTAGGCCGATGAAAAAAATGCAAGCTTGTTTCTCAGTCCGTGTCGCCCTAAAATATACTAAAGATATCGACAGCCAATGGCAGAATTGTGCATCTTCGAGTGGACTTTTGTCTGAATGATTACTGCTTTTGATTTTGTTTCATTTCGTTTCAGTTGAAAGTCAGTAAAAATGTTTTAATTTTTACAGCAACGGAATACGAAAGAGTAAATAAATTTTATTGATAACCGGGAGGATACGTGAGCGAGTTCCTGAAGTTGTATGATTTTTATTTATTGTTTAAAACAAAAAGTAAAGTCTGGTGTGGCAAAAAACGTATAATATTTTTACCTTTCAGGTATACCGTCTCTTTTAAGTCTCACGTTTTACTTCTTGCAATTTTAAAATCAGAATAACGGAAATAAACATTTTAACAACTTCCGTAGAGAAATTTTTACTATTTCATTTTTTCGTATTGCATGTAAAAAGTTGACGCGATACAGGTTATTTTTAACTACAAATAATGATATAAATTACTTTGAATTAACATTCTGTAAAAAATGATGTTTTGTTATGTAAATTTCTCGTTTCAGTTATAACGTTAATTTTTTAATTATGAAGTACGTTTGAATAAGTAACGTAAACAGAGTTTAAATTGTAATTAAATATGCTCAAATAATATTTGTTGTTGTAATCACTGTCGAAAGTTTATTGCATTTATTAAGCTTTAAACGATTATTATTGAAAATATTTTTTAATTTAAGTTAATTAATATTTAATAATTTAAGTTAATTTAAGTTGATAATAAAAAAAATAAATAAATAAACAAACAAAATAGGTTAAGTATATATATACTTAACACTAAATTTGTGTTATTTTTTTTTACTGTTTTTATTATACTATGTATATATACGAATAGTACAAAGAAACAAAAGAATAACTAAAATTTAGTGTTAAGTATATATATACTTAACACTAAATATGTGTAGTTAAATCTCATTTATTCAAATTTTTATTATGTTTCTATTCATAATGTGAAGGGGCACTTGACGATTATTTGTGCGTAAAGTCGAGTCATATTTTCATATGAACCTCTAGTGCCATAAAATGGTAACTGAATTACGCATACGCAACATTCACAATTGTATCTGATATCAATTTTTGTGTTAGCGTTTGATATAATTTAACTTAGACTGTAATAAAATATTTCTTCTTCAGACGCTTTATTTTCAGTTTTGTTACTAATGATATTCATATTACTGTATTATATATATAATTCGTATTGAGTATAATAGTAAGCAAGACTCAAGATATCATAAACGATTTTCACATATATAAATCGTTCTCAAACATTCACAAAGTTCTGCAAATTGAATAACACGAATAAAAACATAAACAGAATTTGCATAATAATAATTTTGCGTGCTGGTGTATATTCATTATGAACAATAATGTATCTGCAGTAAATGAAAATAGAATTTAATTTAATAATGTTTATACTACTCATAATTTTCCTAATTTCGTAGATTCCATTTATCAAACGAAATTCTGTAGTAATATAAAATGAATTAAAACGAGCAAAATATGTTTTTTCAGTTTCCACAAACCAAAAATGCAGTATGTTTATTTTTAATTTGGAAGACCTTCAATGTTTGAGTTTATTTAAATATAAATTTAAAACTTTAAATATTTGTTATATAAAATTATACAGAATTTACGATTATTTCAACATTCATTATTTCTAATTATGTTTAAATACATGAAGTGTTTAATAATTCCGTAGAAATGGAGAGGAAAGCAATTTATTTTGGGTATCCTTTTAGCTATATTCAACTTTCCTAGTGTTTCTCAAACCTTTTCGAACTGTCCAAAAAATACGATTTCAAAGATTCTCAAAATAGGTGTTTGTTTTAGCACAGTTTCATTCGATATAAATCGTTTTCCGCTAAACTATTTGTTCAATTTTGGCAATAAAAAAAGTTATTGCGATCTAAATCTGATGAATATGGTGGACGTTGCAATAACTGAAACTTTAATTCCATAATTTTTACCACTGAAACTGTGTAAGTGTGCACGCATAGTCTTAAAGGCGGCATTTTTTATCACGCTAAATTTCCAAAAAACAAGAAAAAACAAAAAGCAAACCAAAAATTGAAAACACTACTTTATTACATGCCTGTGATTTTAGCATTTTCGTGAACATTGATTTGTTAATCACTCGAAACCATATCGTGTATTTTGTCAATCAGTTCAGAGAAAGACACTTTTACTGGACGTCCTGAATGATATTCGTCATTTGTGGATTTACGGCTACATTTCAACTCATTTATCCATTTGTAAACAGTCGCAAATACAGGAGCAGATGTGCCATAAACTTCATCTAATTCGGCTTTGATCTCTTTCGGTGTTAAGTTTTTTAAATAGAACTGTTTAATCACCGCACGAAACTGATCTTTTGGAAATTTTTCAAAATAAACACAAATTTCTTGCTTTAATTGCTTTTGACAATAAAACCACGCAATGGGCGCAGCTGAAACTTTAATTGTTGATTTAACGAGAGGAAATGTCTATTAAAAACAAATCTTTCTCGATACTATGAGGACGATAGCTCAGTTTTTCTGCGGACTTATTAAGTAACAATCTAAGTAATAATTACACTAAGTAAGAATTTGTAATGTTAAAAAAATGAATTTTGTTTTTAAATATCGTACAAAATGTATATGAAATATTAATCGAGCATGGTTCAATTGCTATTCTGAATGTAAGAATCTTTTTATTTTAACATCAAATTTAGAAAAAGCGGCCTCGTAAGATTGGAAAGTTTTGGAAACAATTCCTTTTTTCTTGCAAAAGTATTCTTTAGCAAACAATTGTAATCTATAAATTTAATATTCTTGTCTTCTTTCATTTCTGTGTTTTTGTAGAAATTAAATGGATTACGTTAAATTTACATGCATACATACTTAAATGTAAATTGTTCACTTATTTTAATTACAGAACATTATTTGAGAAATAACATAATTTTTAATAACGCTCGGGATGAAATTCGGCATTAAATATAAATGAAAGGCTATTCAAATAAATAACCATGTTACATAATAATCTAATGAAATATTTAATAAAGAAATATGTTTATAGGTAAAAATTTAATTTTTTATGAAGATTAACTTTTATTGACGCAGTAAAACCTGCCTTAAATTCAGACTAAATTGTAATTACATTTGCATGCTTACGTAACTAATTAACAAAACATTCCACTTTACTAGCAATTATTCAAATAATTTTACAAGCAATATTTTGCAATTAAAAGCAATACTTAAAATAATATAATGTAACGTTAGTAATTCACACGCATTTTACACGCACACATATTTTTGTCCTTTTGAATGTCGAGTAATACCGTGATGGTATTACTTTGTTTAACAAAGATGAACGCAAATTCTGCACGCGTGTGTTCTGATCACGATGAGGGGATTCTTACTCCTGTACCTGTTTCGTACAAAGCGTAACAATGTTAAAAAATAATGATAAACATTTTGATTTAAATTTCTCCTTTCATCAAGTTAATGTAGTTTAAGGGCAACATTACTAATTAACAATTTAATCAATTTTACAACGAACAATATTATGATGTGATATTACGCTAATACGATAAATTATTAAACAATGTCTAATCAATTATTAACAAGAGAACCTGCCAGTAATACAGAAGTGACAATCCTCACCGCAGCGTACCATTTATGTGAATTATTATTGTCGGCAAGTGCGATTAATTAATGTATCGAGGTCATTTATTAAAACTGCAAATTATATCGTACTGCACATTTCAAACAAACGTATTCGGCGCAATTCGACCACAGCTAAACTAGTTTGACCGAGATACAATTGTACTTATGCAGCAAGAGTAATGTTAGCACAACTTCATTATTATATGCAATTAAATTTTCAGCCTATTATTAATTCTACAGCTGCAATATTTTCAATTATGATAAATACTTGTATTCATAATGATTATACATAAAAACACTTAACCAAATGACAGCACTCGCGTAATTTATTTCTTATCATTAAGAACTGCAATTTATAACGCGCGCTCCCGTACAATCAACAAATTACCCTTCTCGATTCTGCATTAATTTGTATTTCGTTAATTTCATTATTATGTAATCAATCTAATAGATCAAAATTGTGTTTTGTGCCCATTTAAAAGGTGCAAAGAGTTGTTCGAATTTTTCATGAAAATACGTTCAAAAGATGAGTGGACTCCTTTTTTTTTTATAATAAAATGTTCCGTAGGATACATAATTGTGCGCACAACAGTAGCGAGTTATAAAATTATATTAAGCGAATCGACAGAGTAAGCCTTTGGGCTATTTCTCTACAGGCGCAATACACACTGAAAATGGAAAGTCAACTTCAAAGAGAGATTAGCTTTGGGTATTCCTTTTTGCATAATGAAAGCTTAAGTTGAAACGCCCTCAACAACTTTTTTTATTTCAATAATACAATTTGTGTACATTGTTCATCTATTATGAATACACAATTAAGTACAGATTATAATGAACTCGGACGATTTTCGTGGCTGAATTTAGACTATGTTTAAATGATATAATTTAATAATTAATATGCATTGCATTAAATATAATAAATGTCTTCAGAAATGAAACCGAGAAAAATACAAAGACGACGCATCATTTTTTTTGTTGCAAAAATTTTGCTTTACGCGCAATTGCAATTTAATTGTTGCAACAGAATTTTTTCAGTGCGTATCAAAAAAAAAGCTTTCGTCCAAATAACGAATTTGTTGCTCCCATCGTATTAATCAAAGTTTTGTGTAAACAAATCTTTTTAAACGAGAGCCATACACGCAAAATGTTATGTTTCATCATGCGTCATCATGCGTCATCATCATGCGTCAAAATCATCACCATTGATTCAATAATTTGATTAAAAAAATCATAACTGAGGAAATGAAATATATTTTTTATGATGAGAAATTATAAATTAGGAAAGTCGTGCATTTTTGAAAATATCTTTTTAGCGAAAAATCAAAAATGACCTTAAAAATATAATTACAATTTTTTGTGTGCTATGTTTGCAAACTAGATTATTAAATATTCTGACATACTTTAAATATGAATTATGTCAGGTAAGTTTATCATTCGTTCTATTTATTTATTAATAATAGACCTGTATGAATATCTTTTAATTTCTGTGTTTATAATTAGTTGAACCACAAGAATTATATATCATTACAATTGATGATGTCACTAAATACGAAATAAAAACATACAAATACCAATAATCCAGTGCATAATAGAATCACTCATTTATGAAAGATATAGAACTTATATATAAGTTAAACAAAAGTGATAAATAGATCACATTTAAATGATTATGTTAGGGACATTGACCGATTAGGAACATCAACGTTCAAGTAATTTAATTGAATTTCGTTTGCTTATCACACTTTTGTTCGTAAGCTTATCTCATTTTTTGTGTTTGTATCTTTAGTGGCGTTCTTTAACTTGAATTGAAATATAAATACTGAGGTAACACACACACACACACACACACACACACAAGTATTATTCAATAAAGCTTTTCTATACTAAAGAACTAAAGTTACCTTAAGAATCAGTTATAAATGTGAGGACTTTCCTTAATTCAATCAGTCCTTCAAAAACCAACATTTTAAGTTCAAAACGACGAATACTGCGATTTTTCCGTTCTATAAAACTGTAAATTACATAAACGATAGTTCTTGATTTACGAAAATTCCAAATAAAATTATCAGAAGAGATATTGTTAAAGTCGCGAAATCAATATTTTTTTAAAATAAATATTGTTAAAACAGTGAATTTAAAATCTATGGTTTACATCATGAAATTGTTGCATATTAAAAGAATTTCGTCCTTTTTAGAAAAATTATTTTACGTTGAATGATCAACAATAGATGTTTCTCTGCGTCAGAATTCAATTCCAATAGATAACGAGTAATTTTTCGCAAAATTAAATTTGTACAATATGATTCGAAATATTTACGATGTTGGCACATTTTTCACTTTAAATTTGTACGTTATTGATATTAATTTAATTTATGTTACATTTTTGAACATTTCCATCCATAGTTCAATTGAGTACTTGAAATAGGTTCGGATGCTTTAGATTTGCCAATACTTTTACAGAAAGTAAAATTCCACATATATTAATATGTATTATCAATTTAATTTTTTTTCACATTCTTAACATTTTTCTGTTGTTCTCCCAACATTATTTTACGATCAAACTTTCGTCTTACCACTTTTTTTTATTTCGCATTGATTTATTTGACTTTCATAGTTTACAATTACGCAACTGCATTTAATCTTCAGTTGTTAAAATTTGTTGAAAACGAAAATATTTTCATAAGTATTAATCACGTCCAATAAAATAAAATAAACGATTCGAACGAACAATGCCTTAAAGTCATAAATTTACTCCGTAAACTTTACTGGTACTGCCAAAGTATTCTCATACACCTTTTCATTCCCTTTTTTTTTTGTACCTTGTAGTTTTTTCATAATAAAAACCTGAACTTCTAGTCTTATATTTTACGATCCAACGTAAAATACTGAAATATATAACCCAGAAATTTATTGTTGTATTTCGATGCAATATCTACACGACGAGCGCATGACTTCATATAAACGTGAATAAACACTTTTCTCCCGATATTACAAAACTGTGATAACAATGTTTGCAACGTGAACGAACGATGCGTCGCTGGAGAAAAATAGAAGCATCTAACTTTTAAGGTTGGTAGGGAAAAGAACGGAGCAGTGTTTGTTTTCCTGGGGCAGATTAGGTCAGCGAGCTCGTCGTGCGAATCGTATCTCGCAAATAAGTTTCTAAATGATCCCTATTATTATTCCGCAGATCGTAAATGTTTATCAAAATCGGTCTTCGAGGAGTGCAATCGCGCGTTTCAAATACTGATTTAACGCAGCCTACTGAAAAAATTAATTTGTCCGTCGACGTCGTGCTTCACGTGTCACACTTTAAAAGTTGTTGAATGTCCTCATTACCAAACTCGAATGTAATACAATCGAAGAAAATTCATCCCCGATGAGCTATTCAACGTAACACATTTATTTCTGAGTCGTCGCAATGCACTTTTGAGTCGTTTTCGGGTCACTGGTTCTTGACCTTTTCACGACGCGACCTTAATTAGGACCACGGTTGTTGGAAAGAATTGTTACAGTTTCACAGAAATCGTTTTGTCAGGTTCAGTTTCGTTCCCTCAATGACGAATTGATGAATTTACACATTTTTACCCACGATTATTAAAGCAAAATTCATTCTCAAAAGCACGCATAGAAAAATCACCGATGAATTTTATTTGTACGACCGAACAATGATCATTAATTGATAAAAATGTACAAGCTTGTTAACTGTCACAGAAACAAATATAAATTTAATCGTGCATTACATCCAATACATAATTTAATGGACAATATTTGGATACAAAAGAACAGGTTTGTTTAATTTGGTTTCCTTTTAAATTAATAAAATTGAAATTGTAATTTTAAATCATCATCACAAATATGTTATCATATAACATATATTGCACGATGCAATTGTGAAATTTTGCAGTATGTTTTAAGGGATTCGATACACTAGTTGAAAACCATTTATACGAGTTAATGTTTAGAATTGCACGCAAATAGATGGGTATCACTCTTCCACTGTTGTGTCTTGTTGAAGTAGTGAAATCTATTATTAAGACAGCCGATCGTAAAATAAGTCTCAGCGAATTCTATTTTGTAAACTGAATTTAGGTTCGCCAGATGTCTCTAACTGACGAATTTATTTACAGTGCAAACGAAATACTTTATAAGATGAAATATATTATTAAAGCATCAATATTTCAAAAATAATAACAAATATAAGTATTTATATGTAAACGTTGCTGCACAAATTAATAAGTATGTTTTAATGTAAATAATGTAAGTTCGTATTTTATAAATAATGTATATGTTTGTATGCAAAATTAATAATGATTTAGACGCTCAATTTAAAACTTGTTTTGTTCGTTTTATCAAATTACCATCAATTTCATTTATCGATTTAAGCATTGTAAAATAAAATTGTTTATGTATTTCTAAGATAATAAACAAGAAACATACGATTATTTACGAAACAAATAAATAATGTAATAGACACACATAAGTATGTAGAATGAATGATAGTTAAACAAAATTTTGTTATTGTTGTAAAACAAGAAAAGCAGATATTACTCAGACATTCGTCACTTTGGTGTTAAGATAAACTGTGCACAAAGTAGAAAAAGTGTATCTAGTTTTTGCTGAGGATTACTGAGGAAACTGATACTTTTGACGACTTATTACCTGTGAAACGTCGAATAATTAATTTGCTTTTTAAATTCTAATACTTTTATATATCAAATTAACACGTGCAATATTTCAACTCCGGATAATGAAAGATAGGGCCAAATTTCTTCAATTTTCGGCTTTATCGTGGATAATTTTTCGCGCAATTTTTCTTCGTGTATAACAGCAATAATACGTCATACTTGTTCACCGTCTATAATATGAATGTCGCGTTCGTTAAAACACCAGGAGAATGCACGTTCATTCGGACAAATAAGATCGGATGGGTGCACAGCTGAGGCAGATTTTCGATTTTCATTTTTCTCATATTTCTTGTTGGATAGTCTCACCTCTATCCAAGGTGGCCGACCGCAGGAGTAATTCACTCCTGGAATGTCCGAGATCTCATCCATTTTAAGCAACCTCATCCTACTTCCGTCCGGCCGATTTCCGCTGGATCGGGTCTCAGGATAGATATC
>JABFOX010001515.1:0-12839 GCA_022817665.1 Axea sp. ZL-2020
TTTAATATTTTCAAAGAGGGTATCTTTCAGAGTAAAATTAATCAACGCCCCCTTATCCACCTTTGGAATACAAAAATACCATGTTATAAGTAATATAATTATTTATCTATAAACACAAAGTAAATAAAGTCCATGAATAAGATGGTTCAAAAGATATTAAAGTACTAATTTTTTGAATTGGAGATAATTTTAGATTTTATTTTATATTTGCTACTGTTATCAAGTCGTCAATATATTGATAATTCAATTTGTTTGTTTTTATTGAGTTTGTTTAGTTAAAATTAATTAATTTTATTTAGTTTGAATGAATGAGCATATTAACTTTAAAATTGTAATTTTACAATTATTAATGGTAGTATAAATAACAGAATATATATTTAATGATTCGACAAATATTAAATTGTTTTCTGTTATTATAAATAAACAATTTTGCTCGTGAATTAATGCTTAATAAAGTATGACTTTTATTTTTTTTATTAAAGGCTTAAAAACAGATTTCCAAAGACTCAGAAATGGAAGAATGAGATTGCAAAATTTTAATAAGAGCATTATGCTTTGTGACAAAAGATAAGTTTGTAAAACTGTCAACGAAATAGTTGCCGTATCATTTTTGAACGCTGTGATTTTAAGGTATGTTTTAGCATTTAAAGGAAATTACCACGCAGAAGTCTTATGAATGAAGTAGTGATATTTCTTGGTATTGTTAAATTTTTTGTTACTTGTTTCGGTAACTTTGTGGTATTGATGAATGAAATATTTTTCTAGTATCTACAATGTCAAAGGAATGGGAATTTTTGGTGCAGAATATTTGTAAGAGATTTGAAAAGCCGTCATATGATTATTAACAATACGCGCATTAAGTTGCAATATTTTTATATTCTTATGCTTTGTATTAAATAAATATAAAATTATAACGGTATTTGTTAAACTTAAATATTAATGTTTTAATGACGAATATTTGTTAATATGTGTATGAATTAAAATTGTAATATTATTGTAAATATTATTTTCATAATAAATTTTAATTGTTATAATTTTATTAAATATCATTTTTAAATTAGACCAACAAACTAACTAATATTAAATGTAATGTATTATTTTTAATTTATATTAAATGAAAGAATAAGTAAGTGGAAAATTATTAAAAGAACATAATTAAATCATAAAATAAATATTGTATAGTTATATACAAGCATAATAATGTAAAATTTTAATGTACTAATGTGATAAATAAATGCACAAATTAATAACTTAATATTCAAGTAATAGTAATGCATTTTATTAATGTAATTATTTTATTTGTTACACAAAACGATTCACATTTATAATTGTTCTGACACGATTTATATACTGTTATTCATTTGAACTTTCATTGTACTATTACGTTCTTTTAAGATATTCATCTGTACAAAATATTAATGTTTTATTAAAGGAATCATAAAATAATTTTGTTAACAAATGTTTTTAATTATGAACGACCTTTTAAATTATGTTATAAATAAATTTAATTATTCATTAACTTTATAAAAATATACAATTATAATTGAAAATAAATAAATTAAAATGAAAAAAATTTTTTTTGTTATTAATATAAACAATTTATTTAAATCATACAATAAAAGGTTTAATTTTATTAACTAAAAACATTTGCTGGAAATTATGATGGGAAGAGAAGAAAACTTTATTGTTATTCAATAGTATATTAAACAAAAGAAATTTCATATTTCAGTTTAATTATCAAAAGAGGCATTTTTTAAGTAAGTATGAGAGTTTTTTTTTAGATTTATATTTTATATCAAACACGACAACATTTTGCAATGAAAAAGACTGTGCTATCCACCAAGAATAATGAATAATCATCATCAGTGTAAAGTATAGATCGATTGTGATTTTTGTATTTCACATGTCATATATAAAAAATACATACATAATTTTTTAAAGAAATTTATCACTATGATTATACAGCCATCATTTTCTTTATTTTATTGTTATGTTGTCAGTAATATTAAAAACTCAACTAATATTTTAAAAACTAATTTCAGTAGTTGCAAAAAATGTTCTTATATAAAGGATGATTTACGGCTTACAAAAACGCATAAAATAAATACATGAATTAAATGTTCGAATTAGATTTTGATTTTTTACTACTCTTACATTATACTCTTCGAGTATAAACGCTCAGCTTACATATGTTTGAAATTTACGAGCATCTCTTCTGGGAATATTATTAAATCATAATTTGAACTCTTGTAATTAATTTAAAAGGAATCTAGTTAACTTTTCAGTTTAACAGCATTTACGAAGTATTAAAAAATTACACTTATTACATCAACTTGGATATTGCAGAATCAATATTCATAACAATGATCATAAGAAATCGTGAAATGAGCATCTGAATGTCTTATCAGTAGACCGTCTCAATCAGCTTATTCTCCTATTTCGCAACTTTAAAAAACTTATTACTTAAAATATACGTTTATCACATTCTCATTAACTAAGGAATGAAACATTAAAAAACAGAACCAATTCTTTTATAACCATTAGTTATTTACAGTTTACAATTTTTGAAAAAGGTTTAATTGAAAGTTACCATGATAAAATGTTGTTGTATGGACAAATTTATCGAATAAATTTAATAATTGAAATTATAATAACAAAATAGATCACTGTGTAAATAATAAATAGATAGTTCTACGATTTCGAAGAATAATATACAAAACTAAATTATCAAGTTTTATAAGTATGAAATTTAATAAGGAACACAAGTCCTATATATTTTTAATGATTACATTAAAATTACATATAAAAGTATGGTTCTGGGTCTAGCACGAAACCTAATCTCCTAGAATATATTTGAAAGATGAAAAATTCAATAATATAATTTTTGACTTCTGAGATTGTATAAAGAACAAGACGCGATTGTCTACAACTTAAGCAGCAATTAGTAGAAAGGTATGTGTAACTAAATGTACGCTAATGGCTATCCAAACGAAGTTCCCGCACTTGGCGCCGGCCACAAGCTTCGACAAATATTGAATCTCGGCCGCGCCTTCCTCTGATCCATGCATGCCAGTCAGAACTCAGGCCTCGAAACGCGATTTATACAACACTGACATCCGTACGATGGAATTCCGTCTATGTATTTTTCTTTGTCTCGGCGTAACATACTCACGGTCTGTTCTTCTTTTGGACCTTTTTTTATGAGGAAATATACATTCTGTTGGTTCAAGTGAATCAACATACTTAGAGTGTGTTTTATTAATTTATTATATTTGAAGTTTTATTCGTGTATTAATGTTATTTGCACGCAGATTTTAAAGCTTTATTTATGAAAGGATATGCAGTACGTGTTAACAATTGATGTGTTTTTGGTGGTAATATATCTGTCGGTTTTTATAAAAATATTGCTAATACAGTGGAATACACCAATTAATGATATAAATAATGCATTTCCGGATGAATAGCGTTCATATTCAATGATTGATAATTCACATTCAAATATTAAATGATTTTTATAAAACTGGAATATACATCTATAATAAATCAATATTAAATATGTTGAGAAAATTTTTCGTGTACGTGTTTAATTGTTCAGTAATTAACACAAGTCAATTTCTGTAATGAACATATAAGGTCTTATTCTTCACACTTCAAATAAATATTCTCAGCATATAAAATTACTATTTCTTCTCTAATATATTTATATAAACAAAAATTGCATGTTCTACTACTTGTTTCTTAATAATTAACAATGATTCACACAAGTGGAAAATTAATTATAATGAATTATAATATAAATTTGAATTGTTAATTTTGCTTTGTTTAATATTATTACAAAATCAGGCAAACAATTTGGTAAGTCGGTTTGGAAGTTTCTACAGTTGTTGAATAAATATTTTAACAACTTTAATTATAATTTTAATACGTCGAATAGTTTATTGCATAAGTAATTAGATAATAGTCAGTAATTAAATATAATATCAAATGAGTAAATATTTGAGGAAAGTCGTTCTTTAAGAAATAAGAATAGTTAAAACATGTTCTTGAAATACTCAGAAAAATGATAATCGTGTCAATAAAATTTTAGTTCACTGAACTCTCTCTTGTCGTTAAATATGACCGATCGAAAACCCAAGTCAGTGTACGTTGATGAATGCATTAAATATTGTACCATTTACGCAAACATTTCATCGTTCGGAAATATTTTTTGGAACTATATATGACTAAATACAAAATACCTTTCAATAAATAAGTTCTTTAATAATATAAATATTTCTAATATTGGTTGCCTGATGCAAATTTATGTTATACTTTTAATCTATATAAAATTATTATACATAATGCTGCTTTGAAATAATATGTACAGTGCAAAAATTAACTATTCAGTACAATTGTACTTTATATTATTTCATGTTATATCAAATAATCATCTTTTATATTTGAATTCTCAATCAGTCAATCATTCAATAAAAGTTGACGCAAATTCTTTAAAAGTCTTCTTTTTGCATAGATTTATTTACCATTTATCACTTTCAATATAATATTTTACGAAACTCTTTTGCTATCATCACATCATTAACGATAATAAAATCTTAATAAAAAAAAAGTATATTGTTATTATAAAGTCGACATTTTGGTTACAAATAATAAATAGTTTTTGTTTTGCCATTGATATAAATTTAAATAGTATATTGAAAAGTAAAATTGGAACAGAAAAAGAATCGTGCAACTGACAATTTATGTTGCATAATATATAATATTTATAATGCCAACACTTAAAATGATGATATAGTTAAAACTTAACGTCCAGTTTTTAATAAAATTATGTTCTAAATATAGCTGAGTTATTATAACTTGTTAAGAAACAATGAGTATTTTGAATTGACTCTCTAACTTTCTGAAATTATCAGATGTGAGAAGTATTTTTCCTGAACTAATTGTTTAATATCTTATTTTATGTATAAATTACTTCATAAAATTAATTACTAATGAATCTTAAATGTAATGTGCTTCTCCAAACGAATTTTACAATAACATGAATTAATACTACTTTTACGTTATCTATTATTTTGTGTTTCTCTTGTGTATTATTGTAGGTATGACAATACACGTCGAGTGATTAAGTTAATTAAATGAAAACTAAAACATTTTTATATTTTACTCACAATAGTTATAACATTGTATAAAAACTGTAATATCTCATAATAAAAATATAAACAATATTTGTTTTTAAATTCTTTAAAATTAAAAACAAATAATTGTTTTAAATTACAAAAATTTATTAAATAAACTGCAAAAATTGAATAAAGTTAATCATAACTATTAAACAAATTTATTAAAGTGTAACTAATTAATGGAATTCACCAAGATTGTTTAAAAAAATGTTAAAGAAAGCCATTCGCTAAAGTAATGAATCGAGAATGTAATTGCATCAGAATAGCCTCTTCCTCCCCCTGTACTGTTTTTTTTTAATGTAATTCCAAAAGTACTGAAGTACTTCAATTCGATTTGCCATTCTCAGTCCTACCGAATGGAATGTGTTTTCCTAATACCCGGATCAGTTTAGCCGAATTTGCAGTTCAAAAAGTTGCACATTTCCAGCGCGGAAAATCGACTCAGTGGAACGAGTGGCTGGATAACATAGGGAGGGCGAACATCGGATAGGTCTTCGAACCCCTTGCGCGTTCCTAGGGTTGGTCTGCATTGCGCATTCACAAGACAGGCGCATCGTGGCGACGCCGGAGCAAGCGACGACTGTCGTCAACCGGGACAAAGTATTCCGAACGGCACTAAACGAAGCTGAATCACCAATCCTATAATATCAGTCGGGCTTCCGTGATTCCGAAAAACGGATTTTTTTTTATTCCAAGTGCCCCTTTTCCCCCAGCGATTGACCAGACACGTAGCGAAAATTAAGTAAGTATTCCCGAAACAAATAGGTTCTCCAGGTTTCACTTGTAGATATAAAAATATTTTTTGCGAACATGGAGGTCCTTATGGCAAGCAAACTCAAATGTTTCAACATAGGAAACAGTTGAAATAATTATCATAGTTGACCTTTATTCTGCAATGATTTTGGGGTTATGCGATATAAGAGTAATGTTTCGTACTACATTTGCACATTGTGGGTCAGTGAAAGTATTCAACACAGTATAAAAAATTTACTTTCGAAAAGTTTCTAAATAAAGTTTAGTTATGATTGTTCAGAACTTATGTGAAATGGTTAAGCAGTGTATATACATATATATATATATAATTGTTCTTGTTTAAGTGAATATAATATTAAAGCTACTATACGTTTTTCTGATTATCTACACACAAAGAGGTGTATTATTAATGAACATTTCTTAAGTTTAGTTCAATTTATTAACTTTATTTTCGTAAAGATTACATTACACATGACTCATATTTTTTAACATCTACTAAATAACAGTCGATTTATTTAATGTAGTGTGAGATTATTAAGAATATATCATCACGTTGAATGAAAATTATTAGATAGTGCAATATATGAATAAATAATAACAATATTTTTCCTTTGTTCGGTTAATTATTGTATACTTGACATTATTCTAAACATCTGTTATATTTATAAAATTGTATAAGAAGAACAAAATTATGTTAAACAATTTGTTTTTATTTTGTAACACATAATATTTTATTATATATATGTAATTTAATATTATATATAAAATCTAAATTAAATTGAAATGTAAGCTATACATTATATCTTTTTTAAGATATTCATAAAAGTAGTTTGTTTACTTTTCATTTCTACAATTCTTTAAGTATGAGCTAAAATTTGCAAAATCTTTCAATAATCGGTAATATGTTAAATCTAGTTATTTTTCGCATAATGCATTTTGTTTATTGAACAAGTTTCCAAGCCCGTGTTAAATGCGAATTATTTTCACTTAAATTCTTTTGTTAAACATCATGATAAACTTAATTCTAGCAATTATGATTTGTTTGAACTAAAAATTCTTTAGTTATGAATTAGAAAAGAAAACCCTTCAACAATAATATATAATATAATACAAAATATTTGCGACATATCTAGATAATATATCCTCGGGATATTGTCCGAATATCTGAAATATTTGTTATAAAAGATATAAAACATAAGGTCAATATTTTGAATGTACCAATATTAAATTACGGAATAATACCACTATTATCATAATAATATCAATAGAAATGTTATAACTATAATTAACTTAATATTTATGTGTTTAAATATATTATAAAATACTTCTTTTAAAATTATTAGTTTACTGAAAATACAATTTCTGTAAAGAATTGATAAAAAGAGTCGATTTCCGAATTAAATGTGTTTTTCACATATAAAATGTTTATTTTTACTGGTATTTATATATTTATATTGAGAAATTAATTAAGAAATAAATAAATGTCCCGTTGAGGTTTGAACGTGATATTTTGTATTGATGTTTAATCAATTTGTAGTGTTCAATATTCGGGACTACAGGAATCGTTTCTTATAAATATTTATTTCTATCAACTTTTTCAAATTTTTGCGAAACATATTACGTTGGGTGTACATACGAAACCATACAAGTAATCTTAAATTTGTTAAAAAGTAAAATTTAGCCTTTTCAATTTTTAATTGTTGAACTCTTTTAAAATGCAATTAAGTTAAATGATAATTACATAATAAAAGCAGGTTATATAGTCAATGTTGCAATTATTTATTTCTTTACATATAAGAAATTGAACATTCAAGTCAGTATTAATTACATCCCGCTTGCAACAGCCAACAAAATTTAAAAAATAATTATAAGATTGACTATAAATCAAATAACAAAACAACATAATCATATGTAAATTTTATTATAAATATTAATAAATATAATAAAAGTCTTTTACATATTATCTTTATATATATATATATATATATATATATATATTATAGGTTAAAAAAACTGTATATTCTAACTCCTACAATTGCAATTTATTTTTAATTGTCTTTTTCTGTGCACAAAATTTCTATTCTAGGATCTTTACCAATTAAGTCCAGTGAAGTTAAAAAAAGTTCACTTTTAAAATCAGGTACCAAAAAAAAGTGAATTGACTAAAATAAAACTTTATGCTGCACCAACGACGAAGTAAACCTTTTTAATGATATATGATGAGTGTCAGAAATACAATTATATGAAGAACGTAAAATATATAAAAAGTAATTAAGTAAAATAAGAACAATGTTTTTCTAAAGTGGCAGAGTTTCATATAAAAGTTAAAAGTAATGTTAAAACAATGTTTGATTTAATATAAATATAATTAATATTGAATTTAAAATTTATATTTTACATTCATGAATGATAATAAAGCATAAAAGTAAATGACATGTCAAAAATCATCCAGCTCAAACAAAAATATATTTTTGTCTTTTGTGCATGAATAAAAGTCTGACTTACGGGATAAACCTCTAACAATCGACTACAAAAATATATTTTATTAATCTAGATTCGGAAACATTATTTCAATTCCGCAAATAACATGCAACAGATTTACAAATGATTATTCAATTATAAATAAAGGAACCCAACTTCAATTACATACGAAAACTTTTTTTATTTCATATTTACAAACATTAACTTTTATGAGTTAGTTCTTATTTAAATAAATTTTAAATATTATCTGTAATTTATAAATAATTTGCATAAAAATAAAAACAACAGTTATAGCACGATTGCATTAATATAAAAACGACTGGGTCTTAAATTTAGAAAAAGCCTTTCTTATTACTTATTAAATAAGAACAAAATGCGTTAAATTGAAATAAAATTTTCATAAAGCATTCAATATTCAACTTTTCAATTGATGAAGATTTGTTTCCATTTAAGTAAAATATCTCAATATTTTTAAAAATTCTTACATACTTAACTTGGAAAAATTTTATTGGCATAGATTACATCACCAAAAATTATAGATGTTTTACATTTGGTATGAAACTGCATGATACAATTTTATGTAAATGAACAATTTGTACATAAGGTATGTATATATACTTATATCATGTCAAGAGAATATAATATAATTTTATATAAATACGTATAATTATTATATTTTATTTATGTGCAACAAGAAGTTAAAACATAGGTTACATTTGTAATCAGGTTATAGTTTTCTTAATGTTCTATGTTTTTTATATAGATAGTTATACATAATATTTTATTTAATAATATTTATGTTTGACTTGTCTACATAAAACAGAATTTCTTTCTTATACAAATAAAATTTATTTAATGTAACCCATATTTGTTCAACAGAAATAAAATACTCATATTTTATATTTTTTCAAAATCGTTTTTCGTCTTCAGCAATTCAAAAGATAATGATTATTTATTAGAGACGTAAGATATTACAAAAAGATTAAACACAATGATATTAATTAATATTTGTTTTCGAGGAAATGAAACTTATAATAAATTGTATAAATTGCAATTGTAGCATCTACTATGAATAACTCTAAACATTTCATCATTCTCCTTTCCTAACAATATACATTTTTTCTTCAATTAATTCATATTTTCAGAGTCTGGATCAGCAAAATTAAATAAGAACCAAAAGTTTATAAATTTTGAAAATTCAAATATTAAAAACATTTATTAATCAAAACTAATTATCACTGTTAAAAATGTTTTGCTCTGAGCTATTACGAAACTTCACAAAGTATAACAATATAATTTTATTACCTATGAAAAAGTGATAAATTACGTGATTATGGCATGTATATTGAAATTATAGTTATAACTTTAAGAATATGCATAATCTTAAATATATAATTAACATTTTATTAACAAAAAAGTATTAATAAACGTGAAAGAAACAATAATAGTTATATTTAAATTGTTATTTATATCAGTTATTACTGTACATAATCATTTTATATGGTAAAATTATAACGTTTTAATTAACAGATTTTCATATTCAGTACACCTATTTACATTCGATAAACTTTCATTTGTAATTACAAATTAAAAGGAATTTACTACACGTATTTATTAACGATCATAAATTAACTTTGCTCATTTCATAATTATGAATAATGTAGAATTAATTAAAAATTTAATTACTTAGCTATTTACTCATTAAATGTTCATTGTTATTTTTCTTAACTTAATACAATACATGAAAATATATACAGTTCTAATTGCATCTTAATTTTAACACCTCAGAAAATTTATTAAATATAATCCTAAATAATAACTGTAGTTTCTGCAAATGTATGTTTTCTTTGTTGTTAAATATAATTACATAATTCAAGTATTATACTCAAAATTTGTATATTATTTATTTTATTATCATTTTCCCAATAGCACAATATAGTAATTATTAAAATATTTTTAAATGTATCAATAATTTACAAAACTTTATAAACTAATGTTTTAATAACCTTAATTACTTAACCTATATATTTAAATAATTTTAATAATCTTCATTCTTATAAAATAATAATTTTATGGTGCATTGTAAGTTTATATTAAGGCATAACACTACTTCTATCAAATGCACATTCATTACAGAAGATTAATTTCTTTTGTTTTACTTTTGTAAATAATAAATATTACAATACATATTACGATATAAAGCATTACAATATTTATTTTTATAGAATAATTTTATGCAATTTATTTTAGACTTCATGGAAGATTAAACAAATTTTACATCTAGTTATACTAATATATTTTGCATTATAATAATTCAAATTAACGTAGGTAAAACAATCTGAAATGAAATTTTATTTTGAAAAGAATTTTCTGTGGACCATCCTAATATACATTTATATGGAACTGCTTTGTTATATACAGTAACCCGTGGTGTATATACGTTCACTTGGCCAGCGACAGGCGCCATGATATCGATCCTACGCAATATTACAAGAGTCTCATTGTAATCTGTACTGCTCGAGACAGTCTCAAAAATAATATTTATTTTAGAATTTTGTATTAAAAAATAACTTCTTCTTAATATACAATTCTATTATCCTATTGATATATTTGTAATTTATACAAACTTAATATAAATGTCTTAAAATTTAAAAATTTCCTTGAAATCTAAATTGAACATATAATTGATTTATAATTATTTCAACTGTTTAAATTTATTTCATTAACATACTTCAAAGTGGAATAAAACATAAATAAAATACATGCATTAATTACAACAAAATATGTATTACTCTAATTTTAACATAATAATTATTTTATTTCTAACTTATTTTATTTATTAAATATTGGGTGGTATTATTCTTTTAAAAGTTCAATTTTTATGTAATAGTAAAGTCGAATCGTATACAGTACTGAATATTCATCAGATATAACTTTAATAACATTACACACTTGTGTAATAAATAGTATCCCGACAACACTGTACCAATTTTTACTCAAGATTTAGGTCAAAGATAATAATAGCAATTATTCAATCGTAATTTGCATGTTCTTCTACGATCACTCGAACTAAAAATAAATTTACGTACAATGCAATCAAAATATATTGACATGTTAGAAATCTTTTCAAAACTAAGTTAAAACATAATACATTTTAAATAATCAAAAAACTAAAGTATTCCGAAGAAAAGTAAATTTAATAAAATATTTGCAATATTACGAAACACTACAATTATAATACAAATATTGCTTTAGTCAAACTTTTAATCATGAATATTTAAAATATTTTTTAACTATATATTTTTACATATTTTTACCATCATTATTCCACTTTTTCTTAATTAAAAAATTATTCATTTCATTATAATCAACTGTAAAATTCATATATTTTTGTGTTGTGTTATTGTTGATGGTAATGGTATTTTCTTTCGTGATAATTTTAAAAGAAAAATAATTGCTAACAACTTATAATAATAAATGTACAGAAGTTAAAGAATTATGAATACAAATTTAATATTCAATTCCATTGTCAATGGAAAAACTTAATACATTAACTTTGTTAACTTAATAATTAATACATGTCATCAGTAATAAAACCCAAAGTAATTATAAATAAATAAATATATTAGACAAATAAATAAATGATATTAGAATTTATTATTATCAGAAATGGTTAACAGAAGTGAACAAAGCAATTCAAAAAATGGACTGACTGTAATGTGGCTTGATTTGATGTACTGAGATTACTATATTCAAATTAATCACATAAATAATTGGTATACTAAGAATATGACAAGAGTCAGACTATCAGTCAAATAGACAAATTAAGCAACAATAATATAGTTGTTTATATATATAAGTAAATTGTTAAGCATTTGTACGTAACCGATATGATTCATATTAATCTTTTCATAGCATTTCCAAACGTACGTATGCCATAGGAGTTGAAATGCCGATATCGTTATTTAAAAAGTATTCATTATATAGAAAAAATTAATTAACAAACAGCTAACGAAATCTGTTTATACAAATTATTATACAAATTGTATGTTTTTTATGCATATTATTCCATTTAAGTTTGTTTAAATTAAGTAATTGCTTATATTATACAATTGTTTAAATTAAAAATTCTATATGACAATATTAATTTACAAAAATGTGTGTTTTATGTTTTAGAAAAAAAAACTCCGCGATGTATTTATTTAATTTTCACAACAACGACTTTTAAATGCTATATTCCACATTACGGTGTACTTCATTAAACCGTAAAATTGCATTAAAGAATAATTTTAATATCGCATGCTTAAAAATGTAAATCTCCACTTGATATTTAAAACAAACTATTATTTTAATTAAATAATAAAAATTATAAAACAGTAATTGCAACAACGTTTTTACCATGAATGAGTTTTTTATTAACATTTCTATATT
>JABFOX010001516.1:0-12834 GCA_022817665.1 Axea sp. ZL-2020
GGAAAAAGTTGAGATTTCTTTTACGTTTATAAAATTTTGATTGCATAAGTATATATATATTATAGTTAATAGTTAATAGTGTATTTTTTGGTTTAAGATATTTTTAAAAAATTGAAATATATTGCTTTTACTTCATATTTACGAGACACTTATTTATTTTAATTTATAATATTTATGTTCAACGAAGTATTTTTTATATCATTAAAAAGTGTGTTCTAACTTTACATACTTAATTTTTTATTTTAACATAAAATAGGCATACAAAAATTGTTTTCATTATAATTAATTAAGGAAAATAGATGCTTCAAATACAAATTGCATTTTGTCTGACTAAATTAATACAGATAGTATTAAAATATAACAAAAACTATAGATAAAATAGATATAATTATCAAATGTATTTCGTAATTTTAAAAATTAATAAACATCAATATAAATGAATGTTTAGTTATTTATAATTTAAGTAATACAAAAGTAGCATTTAATGTTTAGAAAAAGTTGAAATTTTTACCTGTATAATAACAAAAATTAATCAAACATAATATACTATATTTATAAATAATGCATAACAAATATTTTAAATAAATAAGCATAAAAATGAATTAGATGTGGATTTTACTATTAAACAGTTTAGTTGATGTATAATTTTGTAATGTTAAATTATTACATTGACATATAAATAAAATTGGATAATGACAACACATAATAAATTAATGCATAAATAATGATACCGAATAGAAACTCTTGGTTGAAGGCATTATCCAATTTATACAATAGAGTCAAGTCAATTAAATTTCAGCGACTGACAAAAATTTCACAGATTTGTTATGAAAAGTATAGTAATGTTTTGCTTTATCACTGAACTTTTGAATGTCCATTTTATAATTATGAGTTTAATGAACTTGATATAAATATATCTAATATGAATTAAAATAAATTTAACTGAAATGTAAAAAATAGATAAAATCAATTATAATTATTATCTAGAAACGTTTAATGCATTAATTTTTATCTTTGAGTATTATTTATCTTAATTATTAAGCATTTCACAAAGAATTCTTAATGTATTAAATTCTTAAAAACAAATTACGTTTTACAATGAATAAATTTGATTAATTTTATTATTTATTTAAAGAAATCATATAATAAAAAATACATATATATATAATTTCAAAATATTAGACTAATCAGTCAACAATTTCAAATATTGTGGGTTAAATAATGGACTAACTGTCAAATTTAATTAATTAGATAAATATTTCCAAGATTATAAACATTTTATGATGAAAATGAATATTATAAATAGACAATAAAAATAATTCTAATATTTTCAATTTTTAGATATTTTATAATTATAATATATAATTTAATGGGAACGATTAATTTGTAAAACATTTAGATAAATATAATATTTCTTTTAATCAAATTGAATAAATAACAGTAATTTTAAACTTGAAATTAATCAGTGAATTAATATGTAACATTGAAAAATGAATAAATTTTATCATATTTACCTTACATTATTGGTAATATTTATTTTAATTCATTTGATTTTTATATTATAATTGTTTATTGTATATATATATAATCATAAATTAATATTAATCATACTTTAATAAAAATAATGAAATGTATACATTAATATCCATACAAGTATTACATATTTGCATTTAAAAAAACTTATTGCTTATTCTTAATAATGCAAATAAAAATAAAGATATCCAAATTCAATTTGTTTAATACTAACCCATGGGTAACGCTGTTTTTTGTATGTCTGAAAGAATGGAGTCCAGTGGACTATATTTCTTAATTTCCGCCATCCAGAAGTCTGTAAAATAAAAGAAATTAATTTATAGATTATTTTATAATAAAATCTACATAAAAATAATAAAGTATGATATATAATAGAATTACTAATTTTTAAAATAAAAATTAATTATAAAAAATATGTATGGGAATATATCTAATGCTTTACGGTATATTAATTTTATGATTAGTATATTTTACAAAATAAATCGATTCAAAAAAACTTTGGTATAACTTATTATGTACCTTGTCTCGTCGGGGCGCTTTCGCGGCCCTTGATTAAACTTATTTGTTCATGTAAACATAATATTATATACGAATTATACTTTGCTTTTCATTAAATTAAAAAATAAAACTGTTAATAAAGTTTTATGCTTTTTAGATGTTAATTTTGTCGAATTTTTGTATGACACTTTTCACATTAAAGATATACAAATCAGATTTCTGTAAAAATATCCAAAGATACTTTAAATAAATTTTTATAAAACTACCTGAAGATAATTTAAATAATTTCGAATTTAATTTAAAATTAAAAGATAAATTAATATCTTATAATTTTGTCGTAATATTGTGTTAAGTCAAATACATATCTCAGAACTTTCAGTATTTAATTCTAAAGTAAATGTGGAATCTTTTTGTTGTGAAGAAGTAAAGTTATATCTTTTGATTTAAATGGATTTAAGTGCTGTCTTAATAAACTATTTGGGATCGAAATAGCTTCTATCACTCTAACCTGTATAAAGCACAGTAGTATTGTCTTTGTTATGAACTGAACACGTTAAGGGGTAAAGTTGAATAGAAGTTTAAAGTGTGAATTAGTGCTAACTTGTAGCTAAAGAATGTTTTATACATGCTTTGAATGTCATTTAAAACTAACATAAGTTAAAGCTTGTTACTAATACAGTAAGTCAATACGGCGTTTATAAGTTAATTATAAGGTAAATTTTAAATATATCGGCGGCTATTTTTTATGTATATTTTCTAATAAAAAAAAATTAAAAATCAGAAACTAATTTAGAAAGAATAATTAATTTTGTATCCAACTGAATTGGTTATATTCTAAACTATTTTTAATAAATACAATTTGCGCTTAAATATAAAATGATTATCAAAGTACAATAATTTTGTTAAAAATTTTGTTATCTATATAATTGAATTATATGTTATATTAATCTGTTTGAATTTCATTTTTAGAATCAAGCTTTTCGACTATTTTTAAGAAAATATCTAAAAAATAAAAAAATTCTTATAAAATATTTTATTTATTCAATATAGAGATAATCTCAGTACGAGATGTAAATAGATGCCAGAATCACTATTACTATAAAAAGTAATAAAAATGTGAATTTTCAAATTACCAAATTGGATAGATAAATTTTTTTTTCCTAGTGGCGCTGGTTTATAAACACATCTAACTTTTATAATGTAAAGTCATCTAGAAATGTTTTACCAGAATATCTTTAATGCACACCAAATCGAGTATGAATAGTAACACAAATTCGATTATTTTAGTTTCATCTTTGGTAAAATGCAAAGCACATCTTTATAAGTACATGCATTTATTGAACTTCGACAATGCGCATAACTCGTCTATAATTCTAATCTAATTCTTTCATCTTGTGTGCATCCGTTCTACTTGACAGTCTGTTGTAATATCTTTTCCTTGTCTTGTTAATGAATTTTTATAATGAACAATTAAATAATTTTTTCACAATAATAACTATTTTATCATTGTACACGTTAAAAAGACTTTATTCTTATAATTGATTTTATAATATAAATTAATCTTATATGTATAAAGTACTACGTATTTATTGGTATTTAATAATGAAACTTCATAGTTTAATTTAAGTTATCAAATATGATTTTTTCAGACAATTTTTATATATATTTTTCATACCTATGCTAATTGAGCTTAAAATTACATCATCTGAGAAAAAACATTTATAAATTGTTTTCTTGGTAACTAGAAAGAAAAGCGATTATGAAATACCTGTATGAATGTAATTGTAAATTGAAATAATAATGAGCCAGCTAATTACAATAACAATTGCAACCTCCACGGAGAAAAATCATTTTTATTTAATTGTTTTGTTCAGTACCATTTTTTGTGATCCCTCAAGATCGAACGACGCGTAATTATGACAAGAATTAAGGAATAAATTTTCGTTCTCTTACTGTAAATTGTTTCGATTGCGTTCCAACATGATATTTATTTTAAATTTAATGAAACACTTATTTCAGTTTCACAACGTCAATGAGATAGTATAAATGAAAACTTTATTCGAATATTGATAAGCTGTGGCACAAATTTTAATTGTGATATGATGATTATGCATATTTTTAGAAACAATATCCTTTTTAAAAAAGAACCGGCCAATGAGTTATGAACACTGAAATCAAACTGATCATTTTTAATTGATCTTCATGAATAATATAAAAAGGATTATGAACAATATAAGAAGTAATAAGATAAATTTGCACATAATTTATTACTTCTTTTCAATTTTATATGAAATATCATATTTGTAATTGGATCTGAATCCAAATTATAAGAATTGAACTTATGAAAAATCGTTTTGAAATATTACACACAGTTCATATTTGTTTTATAAATACCAGTTCAAGGGAAAAGAAATGTTTTACATGAATATATATAATTATATTAGAATTAATATTATTATATAATATAAATGCATTCGTTGAACTTATTTAACATGATTGTAGCACGTGTCATAAAACGCATATATAAAGTATACTAAATTTTGTAACTCATTATTTTTTATGCGTATAACAACTCTCATGAATATAAAAGCTGATTTTGAATGAACGTTAAAACCAAAAGATTCTTTAAATTTGTTCTTTAATTCAATAACAAACGTTACTAAGTTATTTAGAAATGAATTGATTCAAGCAACGAAAAATTATACAACGATATAAATAAGCTTGTTGTTTTAGTATCATAAATATGTTTTTATTTATTAAAAATACTGCGCTAATAATTATTTGATACATGACGTGTTCAATAACTCGTTAGAAAATCAAAGATAGGGTGCTTCTTGTATCGAGAAAGGTTTGCTTTTAGTAAGCGTCATGGATCACCACATAACGATTAAAGTTTCACTTATGTCCATCAAATGGTTCATTGTGTTGAAAAGTAAAACAAATCTATCCAAAATTAATTTGTTTTTCTCATTTTCTAAAGAATTATTCAATGCAGTTATAAAAAATATGCTTATTGTATATTATACAATACACACTATTAAACTAGTTTAAACTTTAAAATAAGCAATGCTATTTCATTTGTTTGCATTTAATTATCCCAAAAATAATATTTTATAAAAACTGATTCCAGCAATATATATAAATTTGTGCTATTTTTATTCAAAAATGTAATAATTAAACTTATTTGAAATACACGTAAATTAATATTCGTTTCTTTAATGTAATATATCACGTTTCATGAAATATTACAAACAGTTAATGAGCGAAATATTAAACTTAACAATTGAAGGAAAAAGTTTGAAACAATTAATCCACCGTTCGAAATATTTCAAAATTTCTTATGAAATAAAAAATAAATCGTTATTTAACTCGTATTCATTTGTTTCATAATTTACCTTCGAAGGAACGCGATTTCTCTCGATTATACCATTGTTTTTTGCAGGTGGGTCGGAATCCCATTCCGAACTTAAATCATCGCCGCTAGTTTCGCCACCCCATTCGATATTAACGTTAGATTGTGGCACTTCGAGCAGTTGCAAATATTGCTTATAACCGGAACAGTTACAGTTATCCAAAACATCGATATTCTGTTCATTTTGAGTCGCCTTGCAGTTATCCCGAAACTTAAGTTTGGAAGGGGAAGGGCTGCGGGATGAGGAGGAAGATCGATGGTCCACGCTGTTGATGGACAGGCGCCGGGAGTTGCGCCTTACCCGAGACCGTCCGGCTCTTTTTTGACGCTTCTTTTCACAGTCCTCGTCACAGATATTGCATATCTCGGTGAAACTCGGTCTTGTACATACTATTTTTGGTATCACTCTTTCACACGTTTCTTGCATTTTGCCGAAGTGTTACCTTTTGTAATACGAAATTCCAATTAATTACTTTCTCAGCCAACAGACTTTTTATCAAAGCGAATCATGTCATTTACTTCAACGATAATAATATTACATTTAATTTGCTTAATTCATCAAATGTTTTATTAGAAGCTCGTCAAATTGTTTGTTCAAGTTTCTTCTATGAAGCATTCATTTAAACGCATTCGACATTTGCATAACCGTTTCGTCTCTTTTACAATTTTAATAATTTGCACGAACACGTGTTGCGCGTTGTTACACTGTACCCTGACATAGTTTTTCTTGTTATACTCAAACTGTTATCATTTTTATTAGCTTGTTTTATTTACCTGAGACATTATTACGACTGGTGCAATTATAATCACAATGCATTGTCAGTGTCCCCAATTCCAGCTTTATTTTATTTTAGATACGTCTATCTCGCCCCCCTCCTCGCTTGTCACGAACAAAATCATAATTCTCTACTTTTTGGACAAAATTAAATCTTACGCTTACTTTACTTTTGCAACATTCATGTTAAAAGAACGCGTCGCAATAAACGTTAAAATTTTATCTGTAATTTCACAGCATGTATTTTACGATTTTATGTAAATTTTAATGCCCGAAAAGTCGCGTCGAATAATCTCGTGCAACAACTCCGTACATAAAAATGGATAAACACCTTTAATTAGTGTTTTTGTTTTGTTTCATAACAGTTTATTAATCGTCATTTTGGTAGCGGTAAGTAGGCTCGCCTTGTATCACTCCGCAACGAACTATCAATCTAACGATCTTGGATTGTGATCGCTAAGCAACGTTAATCGCAAGACCCGTGTTTTGACAGTTTTTGTACCGTCACGTTGTTCATCCGTCACTCGCACTCGTGCTTTGAAAAGATCGCGCTTTGAATAATTTTGGAAAATCGACAGAAGTGCTCCGTTTTCCAAAACTGTCCAAATTCAAAGATCGTATGAATTTCGTAATAAAATATTCATCGAGCAATCCTCACGAATAAAAGCAAACCGTTAAACCGTCGCAAAATGATTTTAAATTACACGATTCATCAGATTGTAATCATAAGTATCGCATATTGGCGAACGATGTGTAATTTCACGTGCAGCGATATCGCAAATCCACACACAGTGCGTAACTCGTGTTATAAATCGCCACAATTAAACGTAATGAATTTAACAGCACAAATTGGAAAAACTGAAGCCACGTTCGTAACTCTGAGGCGATGTTAAAAGTTTCCAGAAATTGCAGTAAGAAAAGCAGATAGAAATTAATGTAACTGGTATTTAATTGATGCCGTTTTCCCGCAGTTTCGTATTATACGAATGCGCGCAGAAAAAAAATGGAAAAAACAGTAGAACGCGAGGTATTTTGTAAGAAGCACGATTATGTCATACTTTTTATTGGTAAAATGGGTCCATAAAGAAGAAATTATGTTCAAATTAAATTTGATCGATTTCATTTCGACAATTTCAGATGGTATTTTTTATTACGTCGTACGTGATAATCATTTTGATATGTTATACAAGTATATACAAGATATGAGTCATGGTTGCATTTAAACTCGATCTTTTTTTCTTAATGATCGCACAGAGCATTTCGTTTTATTTCAATTCCGTGCATGCAGATCATTTTTATTAACGATTTATTAAACTATACGCAACACGCGTACGCGCGTAATGCACATTTATCACATGACGCGCGAAACCCGCTAGATTTGGTCCAAAGTTTAAATTTCTTTCTGCGGCCTTCGTGACAAACGTTTCTCCGGATAAGATTCGTTAAGATTAATGTGAATTATTTTTTTATTCCGTACTGTTGGACTTAGAGCCGATATTGCGCCAAAATAAATACTTGATATATATAAATGGAATTTGTACATATTAATCCAACGTTTCAGTTGCAACGCACAGTACCATTGCTCAGTCGGATCAACGTCATTTTATTATTTCAGTGCTTTTGTTTAACTAATTATTAATAAGATTGATGACAGAAGATGTACGCGTTTGTATAATTACAGTTCTTTGTATCATCATTAATTTAAATGCATGAAGATAATTCCACGACAATTCATTGAAATTAAATTTGTTCAAGAAGAAATTTAACACGAGTAAACGACAAAGCAAGAACTTTCTTCAATGTATGTGCCAAATTAAAAGCACGCTTTCAAACATACCCAAGTACAAATGAATTCATTATATTAATCTCGTTTCTCACTGTTACCATTTTCATCAAAATTTTAGTATCTTGCATAGTTGCTTATTGAATATGTATAAGTATGTTCAGAGTTTATCAGTAAAGTTGGTAATTACCTTTTTTCTCTCTACGCAAACACTGTATTTTTGCATACACTTTTAATTTTTGATAAATATTAATCTGCGTTAACATTAAAAACATTTTATACAGAAATCGCAGATGCAAATATTATACACATATATCCATTATAATTTAATCAATATTTAAAATTATACAAAACTAAGGTCTTTCAAAGTTCGAACTTCAAATCCAAACATTACAGTTTGTCAAATTAATATTACGATATTTATCAGCATTACAGATCATCCTTTTATTTGCACAAAAGTGTTAGTCAGCCGTACATAAGCAGTAATTAATATCCACCCATGTAATTCACACATTATACACATCAGTTAATCAAATCAGAAACTCCATGAACAAATCGTGTGACGTGTTTCACGTTAGGGCATGGAGCGAATGCAACACCAACAAAATAAATGTAATATCATACGACATTGGTGACGAAATTAATAATAAAATAAAACGAACAAGCGT
Source organism: Axea sp. ZL-2020 (assembly GCA_022817665.1). Taxonomy (NCBI): domain Eukaryota; kingdom Metazoa; phylum Arthropoda; class Insecta; order Hymenoptera; family Scelionidae; genus Axea; species Axea sp. ZL-2020. The sequence goes on from JABFOX010001516.1 coordinate 8,670, forward strand.
TGAATAAAATAAGTATTCACAATAGAAATGAACGCTCTGTTAAAATGTTCGCTTTGACATTAAACTTCCTTCATTCAAAGTTGTCGTTCAACTGTTGAATAGCAAAATAGACGAACGTATTTTTTACGAACCTTTTACTACGACCACTGGACTTGTTTATTGAGAATATCGAGCAAACCGGCGAAGCGATTTTAAAAAGCGGCGAAGCGATTTTAAAAAGGGCCAAAGACACTCTTAAAACAAACGGCGCAAAACGCGAAAAGAATGTCCGTGCAATCAAGAGGTCGGTCGCCGACTGGCCGTTATTGGATCAGTTTTGCGGAGGTCGAGGGTCGGTTGCATTTTTCAATCGGGGATTTTAGTTTTCAAAGCGGCGCGTTTCGCGCGTCCGAACCGAGCGCTTCGCGTCGACTGGTCGTCCACCCACGTAAACACTTCTTTCTTCCCGCGCTGGCGACACGCGCGTGTGCCCCTTTTGCGACGCTGCGTCGCGCCGCTCGACTTTCGACTTTTCGTTCAAAAGCTCCAATCAGAAAGAAGACCTCGCTCGCGATAATCAAAATCCGATCCACGTATGAATTTGAGACGTGCGTGATCCGACGGCAATTCATTTGGAATTGGAAATACCGCGGGCAGCCACCATCGAATCGTTTGCATTACTGTGCATCGAATGCCACCGATCGATAGGACTAAGCTTGATGTGTATAATGCATATTAAATACGGACGTTTTTGTTGACATGCTGCCAAGAACAACCGGCTTGTCAAATCAATGTAATGTCAAGTAAAGCGCTGAAAATAATTTAGACATTCCAGTGATTTTTATTATGTGTGATTTATGAGCTTAGAGAGTCATTTTCAGTTTGCTGATTTGCATGAATGTCCCGCAGATTTTTGCGGACAAAAATAGTATAACTTTATTTTGTAACGTATAATCATTATATTGATTATCCTGTGATTACAAGACTGTGATAAATATCTATTTTGTTGCTCCGATTATCCATAAAAGTAATCCATGAGATACTTTCATACTGTAATGATAATTGAATCAATCTGATTAGTGACTTTTATTTTTGCGCGCATTATTTTGTATGATTGTAACAAAGGGAATGGTGCGAGATTTAAGAAATCAAAGACAGTGGAAAAGATGAATAAAAATACATGAAGAAGGAAGTTCCGATTTTGAGTCATCGTATAAAATACAATAACCAGCATGTCGTTTTTGTATCATACTATAATAACCATTTATGATATGGTTATAATAAAATGTACGTAATTTGCGTTAATTTTATATAACTGAAGAAATCAGATTGTAAAATTAAGATCGTTCGATTTAAATTGCAAATGTCGTGGATGCTGCAAGTGAATACTTAAAAGAGAAAAAACTGTGATTATTATTTTGCTAAGCAATGCACAAATTGTGGATTTTGAGTCTCACTGGTAATTGGAATAAGAGCTGTATCGTTGTTTGATAAATCTATTTTGTTATGCAATGCTCATTTAACGATTGCAATTATATTTTGAATTAGCATTTATATTAACTCGTGTTTAGCTTCATAAATAATATGTAATTTTGTACATTCAATTGTACTAAGCATCGAAGTGATTATAGACATTAATGCGGTGTACAATTAAAAAATTATATATATCAGTGTACTTGTTTCTAAATAGTTCTCGTAGTGATTTCAGAGACCGACTGATTTAACCCCTTTATCAATGAATTTGCAAGATCAGTTTTATTATGTGCCAACATTCACATCGTTCAAGATCTGTAATTCTTAATATTGTTATTTTTAAATGAACATGAATAAATATCGCCGAATCGTTTTGCGCAATTAAATTAAACGTTTATACTTTTCTGATAAATATACCAACTTTTTATAAGTAATTCATCATTTTTAGCACTGGAATTAAGTTTTCAGTTTTTAAATGAATAATTTTACTCTTAAACCCCACGACTGCCGGAAAATGTAAAACAATGACAATATCATTTATAAAATCTATGGATTTTTTGTTGTAATCTTTTAACGATAATTTCTAAATTATTTCTGGTACTCGAATTAAAGTTAAAGAGACATACACGGATTTTCCACGGATGGAAAATTTTATTCAAATGAAGAATGTCAATATCCTCGTATCGCGAAAAAAAAAAAAAAAAGAAAAACAAACGAAAAGCCTGTAATCTAAAAATAATAAATTCAAGATACGATTAACGAGATAAAAAGAATCATATTTTATCGAATTAAAATTGCAAAACAGCGCCTATTCGGATAATTTTTTTATTTCTTGAAATAGAGCGTGCAAACATTTACCACGAAGAATTCACAAAGGCTAAAAATCCTAGTAACGAACAAACGCCTAACAGCGAATTGCAGTTAAATTTAAGTTGAATAAACTTAGTCACGCAAATTTATAGTTTTCCCATGTTAATGCACTTCACAACGTCACGTTTCAGTTTATCTCGACACGAAATTCACGTTAAAGACAATTTCACAAATAATCTTTTCACTTTTCTCAATAAATTATCAAATTTTTGACATCACTGCATACGCAAATAATAAAATTCTGAATCAATGAAAAAATTAAGTCGAAAACGCGACATGACTAATCCCGACTCATTTTCATTTTCCGTTCGCGGTATATCAAGCGCCAATAAATGACCGAATCGACGTAAAATCATGAGCGGACTTGCAAATGAGTTTACGCACGAGCTGTCGCAAACACGTATCCACTTCTTCCGAGTAAAAAAAATCATCTTCCCAGGAACGGCGAACCACTTCTACTAAAATTGCGTCGTTTTCTCACGGTCCGCTGGTTCCGATGACGTTGGGTGCACGCGCCTCGAGTTCAAATTATTCCCAAGAGTCGCGCATTGTCCCTATTCGTTTGATTCTGAAGCTGGTGACTCGGGTTACGTAAACTTAGACTTGCCGATTATCTAACTTCATCGGCCGCCGTTCGACGATAACTTGTTTCTCCAGTGCGCGGATGCTTTTCTTATTTGTTGTGTTTCTCTTCGTCAGCGGATAACGACAACTAACAGAGAGCGAATAAAAAGAACAAAAAAGAATCGATGATAGTTTTTTTTTTATTCTTCTCCGAGCTTCGAGAAATCGAGAATGCGACTTTGATGGATTCCCGAGCAATCGTGAATAATCCGATTGCCGAATCGACGATTGATGTGTTCTTGCCGATTTGTTTAACGATAACGAATTTATTGCGGGCCGTGATAAATGTATCACCGACAGATATTGTAATTTCGCGTCGACGAAATTCGGCTTCTTGACTGTACTTGCCGGTGAAACGGGGCATTTTTGTGGCAGGTATTATTGAGAAATATCTTGTAATATGTTGTAATTATAGACGTTTCAAACCCTATATTTAGTTTTTGGAGAAAACGAGTCTGGAATAATATTACTTTGCTCCTTACCGAGGTAATAATTAAGATCCAAATAGTATGTAGTTTGGAGTTAAAATAATAATTTGAATTTTAGATGCGTTTGAATTTGTTTTCTTTCGGATAATTCAAAATTTGTATGAAATATTTACTTTTGCGCGTTTGTTATTAACAAAAATTACGAAGGGAAATCATTTTTGTCGTATGGTAAATTTTGCGCGTAAACGTATAAATACGCAATCATATATTTTATAAAAACACTGATGGATTATATTGAAATTATATTAAAAAGGTTTAATTTTATTTTTCGATGTTCGTATGCATGTATGAATGTACTCGATATCTCATAACATAACGCTGACTAATTCAGTAAAGAATATAATTAGTTTAAGATAAATAGCTTTTAATACTTTATTTTATTTGTATAGGAATCGTGAGCCATTAAAATAAATTATTACAATTTTAAACATCGTGACTCAAATATTTATATACATGTGTGTTTTCATCTAGTTTTCTGTGAGTACTCATACTATTTTATGTACAGTTTAAAATGCACTAAATTAAATGATAAGAGGCTTGGTTTAATAATTAAAATAACAATTTGCTCCATTTTTTTTGGCATTTAAAAATAAGTCTTTTTGCTTCTATAAAAAATGCAAAATAACTTTTTTTTGCTCAAGAACAGTTACTCATGCACATACAGAGAGATAAAGAACGAAAAAACGGGTTGAAAAGACTTTCTTGCACGCATACATATGAATGTATACATT
>JABFOX010001517.1:0-12833 GCA_022817665.1 Axea sp. ZL-2020
GTTTATTCGCGTAATAATTGATTTATTGCAATATCCTTCCCAATCTTTTGGTTTTTTGTTTTTTTTTTCAGGGTAATTACTAATGCAGAAGGATTGAAACTTTTTCAAACATTTTTATATGCATCTTTTAGACAATTTAAATAGTAAATATATATATTTATGTCAAACGAAGAAAAGAAATAGAAATCAAATTTTTCTGATTACTGATTATTAGGAACCAACCTGGTCTTAAATTCTTAATGGTCATTTATTTAACAAAAATTTTTTGAAATTTCAGAATAAAGATGGAAGTTATTGGACAACAAAATTAAGTTAAATTTTGATTTTCTTTTAATACATTTTGTCAACTCTATTTTTTATTTTTTTCTGCCCCAACTTCGATTCTGAGTTCATGTATTATTTCAAGTGTTGAAATATTTTGCAATCTTCATCTGATAAAACTCTTACATATTTCATGTTGTACGATTTAAATCGCTGTTACAGTTTTATTGGCGTACTTACTTCTGCTGATTCTGATGATTTGGAATAATTTATTGCACAACACCTTTGGATATAAAAGTAAAATCGATTTTGTTAAAAACTCTTCTTATAGTTCTGCAAGGTTGGTAAATTGTATCGCTTTTGTTTCAAATTCCGTTATATACCTTGTCCCTTAACTACTTTTCCTTTCTTTTCAGATTTCAATGTCTGCCACATTTTTTGCACTTTTTCTCTGTTCTGTTCTTAAATAACATGCAAAATCTCCTGGCGAGTCCCTTTTCTGTTATTAGTTCCTTATTCATAAGAACTGACGTTCTTTTTTTAATCGACCTGCTCCAAAATCTGAATATGTATTTACTTTAAATGTGAACTCCTAAACATGCCAATTCATTGAGAAATTACTGAATGTTATACATTGGAAATACAATGTCTCCATTCTGCGTGAGGAACACTGTCTAATTTAAATTGCAAAGGAGCAACATATACTTATAAAAAAATATATTCAGTTGAAAACATTTTACAATCACCCCAGTTCTGTTCTTATTTATAGAATTGAACTTATACACCGTTATATTTCATGTGTATAATATCTTAAAATAATATTAAATATTCACTTGTACCAGTTTTACATTTAATATTCTTGACCTGACTTTTTCTTTTTTTTTTTTTCGGAATACTGTTTAAAATTAGCGTTCCACATTTCTGCTGTCAGAAAAGTGTAACGTAGTATAGGAGCTATTTCAGCAATGATTGTATAATTGAAAAATATATAATACATGCATGTACACCATTATTAAGGAAAATTATCTTAATTTTATTATTCGCATGCACAGACACATAAATCATAATGTTATTCAAATTTGACGCTTTAAATTATTTAAATCGTTTTAAGGGAAAACTGAGAACTATGATTTAAAAGTATCCGACACCAAAATATTCGTGAACTAAAAAACTCAGATCTGACATCAACATTTTATAAAACATATGTTTCCTTGGGCACTAAAAATCAAAATTATAAATCAAAAATTCATATTTCAGAAATGCTTGATTCAGACACTTTATGAGTCTCTATTCAAGAATTGGAAGAATAATATTCCGGAGTAGTTGTGTTGGTCCTTCAATTTCGCGTTATTTGACATTTGAGAAAATGCAAGTCCAAAAGTCCTTAAATCCAATGAATGGTTATTACGACATTTCTACTTCTTTTTTTACATTTATAGTTGTAAATTAATATCTTGGACGAATGAAACATGTTTGATGCGATTTTAAAATCTATTAACGACTTTTGGAATTAAGCTCTTTGTTTATTAAAAGTTATTCAAAAGTTCCTAAATCTGTTTTATGTCAAAAGAAAACTTTTTTCACTCAACAAGTTTGTTTAGTTTTTGTTTTACGGATAATGTAATTCTATGTACTCAACTAAAATTTCAGTTGAATGAAATAGCATCTTTGCATTACGAAAATATTTCATTTTGAATAAACATTCAAATTTGTGACATTCCACAATTTTTCTTCGCTTTTTTGATTTTAAAATACATCTAAATTGTTATTGCCATATATTTTGTACAATACGAATTAAGAATTTAAAAGGAGATAAATCATTATCTCAATTTTGTTGTTCGCTTTACGGATCCCGTTATTAACTTTATATACTTTGAATTATTCATAGTAACATTTTCAGAGCTAAACAATTTTTCCATCAACCACGTTGAGTTTAATGATTGTTTTTAATTAAAATTATTTACATCATACACGTGTTACGTTATTAATACACTCACATGATATTCGATCAAATTGTTTATTTTAATTTGTTTTCACTACATTTTTGCGCTCCATCCTAAATCTATAGTTTTTCTTCTTATATGATATTGAACTATATGCCATTGTAGCAGCGAATATAAATTGCAGAATTATGCAAATTAATATTTACTCGTAGAAGTGTGCAAATTTATATGTTCATTTATCTTAATAATTAATAATATTAAATGTACAGATGCTAATTGAATATTGATTTTTTTCCAAAAAAGGACATTTTACATAAATATATATTTTCGATAAACATTGCACTTTGTGGACAAAGTATGATTAAAATCATGCAAAAGAAATTTAACAAAACTATCATTTGTATAATCTTATTATAATTTAAAAAATGAATAAATATAGAATAATTCAGTAATCAAAACTTTGACGAATTAGAAAAATGATATTCTTTTGTTCCTCCAGTTTTATATTAACACTCGAGTGAAGAAATGAATATTTGTTCACCAGAAAAGAAAATGATAAATAAAATAAAAGTAATTTGTTGAGAAATCAAAATAATTTGTAAAGAAGTATAATAAATGTTGAATAGAAAGATTACTGGAATTTATTTCAATTTAAGTAAGTTGCAGTACAAAATATGAAATCTGACTGAATTTTTATAATTACAATAAATCAATAAATAAATAAATAAATGAATAAATAATTGTAATTTAACCTGCTGATGACACAAAGAGCACAATTAAATAATGTATAAACATTTTTTTACCACTTGAAATACAAAACTAAAACTTCAAATAATTAAATCTGAAATTTAAATTTTTACTACATTCAATTCAATTTACTCAGAACCTGAAAAAGAGGAATAAGTTCAGAGAAAGGAAAACTGAGTAGTCAAGATGTTGGAAATATTTCACCAAAAAATTGTACGAAGAAGCGACATCCCATAATTCCCAACATCACACACCAGATGTCATTCCCAAATAAAAAAAAAAATCGTTTAAAAACTCAGACAGAAGGCATTTTTCTTGCTCTATTTAGATACAATTTTCATACTCAATCCACCAACTGACTTTCCATCGTGATTTTTTTCCTTTAATTTAAGGAATTTTTTTTCCCCCGTCGTATTTCAGTTGCAATTGTTGTTATGTTCATCGATATTAGTTAGGAATTATTATTTATTTAAAAAGTACACCTTCGTTAATGAAATGCAGATTTCAAACTCAGCGTTCCCTTTCCACTTGTCTCCAAACCTAGTTGAATTTGTGGTCGTCGTATCTACCCATCATCTACATACCCACTATAACACGACGGATTTGGAGATCCCTGAGTTACTCCTTGTTGTATAATTCTATCCATATACGACTGATCTGGCAGTGTCGTCTGTCCCTTCTCACCTCATTAGAAAAAAATCTGACAGAACGGATGCTCGCATTCATGAATAATTAGAACTATTGTACAAATAATATAATCATGTGTTTTGACTTGCTGCATTTTATGAAATATCACACGCTATTGTATAAAAGCAATAATGTAAAGTAATTAGTAGTTATGCTTCATACATGGATATGTATTACTCTGAATCAGAAATGTGCTTCTTGTGCCCTCTAATTCCATACATTGAAATAACTTTAACACCGATTCATTCTTTTAATTACGAAGCAGGCATTTTTAATATTTTAAAATCAGTTGATTCAATTGTTATTATTATTAATTAATAACAGTGAAAGGTTTACCAACATCGTATAATTGGTAATCGAACATTACCTTCTCACAGGAAAGTTTGATATTGTTATATTTAAAATCTAGAAGACACGAACATTAGGCAGCAATTCGCCTTATCAATTAGTTCAATATTCGTCTTATCAATGAGTTCAAATTTGACTATAATAAAAAAAAAGCTAAATGATATTCTTTTTCAATACATGAACAAAAACCTAATTTATATATTTGTGTATTGAATGAGAATTGCGAAATGTGTCATTTCGTGATTCTTGAATTTATCTTTCAGAAATTTATGATTTTTTAAAAAAAAGAAAACGAAGAAAGTACACTCGATTTTCTTTGACTTCCCTTTTATTAAGGATAGGAAACAGACGATTCATGGTGGCGCAGCGCCTCGTTCATTTTTTATAAAGCACCAAGCACCTATTTTTTAACATCAGCAAATGAAAAGTCTTAAAATGAATAATCTAAATTAAAAGCTCAACTTTGCAGGAAAAAAATAGCACAATCAATTTGTTTTACTTAGTTTGATTGGTGCAATAAACTTGCATCGATTTTAAGTAATACTTTTAGTGCTTATTGTGTTTGATATTTATAGATTTCAATCTAATTAGATTCGACGGGACTGATGCTAAGCATTAAAGCATACTAATAAACAAAAGTTTGATGCGATTATAATAAATGTTTAAATTATGAAATTACGGTTTGTCGTTCACTCTTCAGTTATATATGAAATATTCTAAATATCAATCATACCAACAAACTTATTTTTCGTAACTTCCCTCATTTTTGTATTTCAAAATTTATTCTTGTTTTCACCGTAATAATTAAGATAAGCTCCATTTTTAATTGAGAAACTCAATTTATTGTAACGTATATTTTTTTCTGTTTAATTTTTCTCTGTTTATAATTATGTATCATTTTCTTATTTTTTTGAATTATCCAGACAACACAATGATTGTGCAACAAATCGATTGTAATGCTGTTCATCTTTTAATTTCACAGTTTATTGTATTTATAATACCTTCATATTATACTTTATTGAACGAAATGTCAAAATATTTTACTTTATTTCCGAAGGTGACAGTTACGTCATTTTATATGATACCAATGCTGGTTAGTGTTTCCTGTAACACAAAAATGTAGATATTTTAATGCAGATGCACCGACTTAAGATTGCAGATGTTATATAATATAACTTAAAATGCTTTATTTCCACATGACTGTATTAATATAAAAATCTGATGTCGTTTGAAACACACAGTAATAATAATAATAACAATAATAATAATAATAATAATAATAATAATAATAATAATAATCAACTGAATTAACACAATAATGCATATAACGGAATTCCTGTACATAAAAAATAAGTACAGAATTAAATCTAATAATATTTGATTCTACAAAAGGTGTAGAGCATTTAAATTCTTTTTTGACAGTGAATTGAAAACTACATTTAAAATTAATTTTGAAGTGAGATAAATATTGAGAATGTTTTAAAAAATTATAACTTCTGGTGTGAAATTTTACTAGAGAAAATGTATTTCAGTGAATGCTTAGAAATTACATAAAGCTAAATCAAGGAAAAATGTTTATGTTGTGTTTGAAAAAAATTTTAAAACGATCCGAGGATGTGAATTTAGGTAAAAATAATGTCAAACTAATCATTATGATTTAATAAAACTATTCAAATATAGTTTTATTAAACTAAAAAATGGTATCCAAATCATTTACGAGAAAGAAGGGCCTTTCGAAACATTTAAACATTTTATGCCGAATGAACTGTACTTTTAGAAAGTGTAAAAAGTTTGAAAATTCCGTTAAAACTGAAGTTACTAGACATTTCATGGGTTTTTTCACTTATTTATTTCTTTAAATTTCTTTAAGCTTTTTCTCAACTTTCTTAGACTATTTTAAACTTTATTTTGGTTTCGTATTACAATTTTCCTTAATGCAACATTAGCGGTATGAAAAATAGTCTAATTACCCTACATGGGGTGTTCACTAAGTCTTTAGAAAATCCAAGATATACCGCTCGTACAAAAAATGGTTTGCTTTAAGCGAGCGTCATTTTTCACCAGACTGCGGTTAATTGTGTTGAAAAATAACAAAAAGACCTGCCCAAAACGAATCTGTTTTTCTCCCTCTTTTCGAGGAACCATTTAATTCCCCTTGTATCAATGCAATCTCTAATACGAGATCTAAATGGATCTACATTTTCATACAACGCAGTTGTTTAGGTCTAATAGCTAACATATAACGTTATAACTCACGTCGGATAAGATAATTTATATGTAATCTGTATCGCATCATAAATTATTTAAAGGAACTAATAATAATGTTAAATTTAACGTATTATATCCTGCAACGCAGCATGATATTTCACTATTCGACGAAACCAGTTCTTTTAATTCCACCGAATCAAAAACGCCATTGATTCACGCTGGACCTAAAATTACATTAATAGTATCTCCATTGACGTAATCGAATGGTAAATAAAATATAGAACGCAATGAATATTATTCAACAGCGGACTGAAATTCTGATTTTATCTTTACCTCCAAGAATAAAATTGGTATAATTTTATTATCAGTTAATGCAAATTTGCAAAGAAAAAAAAAAAAAAAAAACGAACCGTAGTACAGTTTCATGCAATACTGAATTTATGATTCTGATGCGTTTGAATGTTATTCGCAATGTTTCAAAATGACAATTGTGTGTTTCAGTACGTCGGAGAGGATGTAGATCAGGAGATTTGAAAGAGCAAGTCAGAAAGGAGCCACACTGACAACAAGAGAAAGGACAATGCACGGCTCTTTCTTAGGAATCGTGGCTCTCTTGCTGGGAGTTTTTGTCAATACACCCGTTTGCTGCACGGCAGAGGCTAACAAAACAGCGAGAGCCTTGAAATCGCGGACGAAGACATCGTCGTGGCGCGTGGTCGTGTGCCTAACTCAGTCTCAAGCGCCCCTCAAGATCGACGTTCAAAAAGCCTGGGAAAATGCGAGATTGGAATCCTTTAAAGCGGACTTCGAGATATCTTACGTGGAGGCACGGGCACCCGTTACCGCGGACTCCCTCTCGTACCCCTTGTCGCTTCTGAACAAATTCTGTACCGACATCGAAAGCGGAAAGACGGTCCTGAGCCTGATCATCGGAGGTGGCTCAGCGGCCCGATTCTTGGTCACCGCCGCGGCATCTCTGAACATGCCCACTCTTTGGATACCGTACACGCACAGAGACTTTCTACGACAGGTACGTTCAGTAACTCCAAGATTCACGACTGTAATTCCTGATACAAAAATCAACCTGTTATCATTTACTCGCGCTGGGAAACACTCCTCCCCCCTTTTTTTTTCAGGTAGAAGGTGCACTGATCTTTTTATACGCAAAATTCGGTGGTCCAAATAAGAACATCTTCGATTCTTGAAAGTTGTCTGATGTAAATTGAACTTCCTTTAAATTGTAATAATAAATAAATAAGTGTGAAATCCAAGTTATAGCAGAAATTGTTACAGCAGAATAAGAATGGTAATATAACCGACTTGGTCAACGTCTTTGGTGCATGGCTTCAGCTACATTTACCTGAAAGAATTGTTATTTCTGTTTAAAAAAGATTACGTTTGTCGAATGCCGAATTATCCTTGGTAAACAGATCTTGTGATATTTTTCGAGTCATCAGTCATTTATTCATTGCAGCAACACAGTCGATGAAATTGTTCGCTCCGGTTGTTTCAAAATTGTAACGAAGTTCCATTGTGCAAATTTTGTAACAAACTTTCCTCAGCTTTAGGTAAAATGTTAAAATGCTTCTATACATGGCATGCAAATATTTTAGGAATATTTCATCTTTCCTGTGTTGCATTTGAATAATCATTTCTTGCGAATGACTTTATTGCACACAAGGTGTTAAACGTTTAACAACTTTGCGGTATTTGAGTCAAATTACTATCGTGGTCCTGCCGAAGAATTTTCGGGTAGTTGCGAGGCGAAACGTTAAATTTCAGTTATTAATTCTTCCGGAAATTGTGTCAAAAATTGTGCATTGAGCGGTTCGTTGAGTTTTATTTAAACTCAAGTCTCTGAAATATTAAATGTAAATTAAAAAAATCGAAAATTCCTACGTGTCGAAATACAATGCTGATTTGAAATTCAAAAAGTCTGGATTCGTATTTATTTTTAAACACGCATCTTTATCAAACAAATCAGTTGCTCCTTTTTGAATTGCAAATTATTATTTAATACATTTTCACACTGCAGAGTTAAAACAATCGTTTCGAGAATAAAATAACAGGCTTGAACAAGTGAACAGATTTTTGAAAGATGAATTTTAATTTTTTTAATGCTCATTGAAACTAAATCGAACGCCTTCGAGTCTTTAAAAGTTTCATATACTCAAACGATAATGATTCTGGATTTAAATGATGTTTTTAACCATTCACGTTTATCGGTTATAAAAGAATTTCTGTTGTCTTTTTTGCAGTACATACATATACATTAGAGTTCAAGAAGCACTGCTATTTTGCAATTCCATCTTTATAAATAATTATAATTTGAACATTTGACAAGTCCATTATTTGAATTACAATTTGCACTTATCTATTAATGTGTAATATCTTTTAAAATGATTTTGTTAAATACACATTTCCGGAAATGGCTTCTCTAATCGTTTTTATTTCTTCTTTCCCATAATTTAATTTAACGTTAAACCTGTAAATAAATTCTTTTAATCAGAAAAATGTACAAAAACTTTAAAACACTCTTAAATGGTTAGGAATTTGATTAAATGTATTAAATTGTAAAATAGATACGTAATGTTTAAAATATAAAATTTAATGCAAAATACTGCAAAGGCGTCAACTTAGGAACAGTGTGACCCAACTTTTTAAACCACTCTTCGATTAATTAGAGTATTCAGCTCAATATTTTCATTTTGCTTCTGTTTAAAATAACGGGTTCCTTAATTTAATTCTTTTTCGTCAAAATTTTATGATTAAGAGCAAGTTTTGTTCGAGAATAATAGACTGAAGATTTTCCTTCGCATTGGAAATTGGAACATTTCTCGAAGATAAATTTATGCTAAAAATTAATTAAATGCGCGCTTATAGAATAATGAAATGTCCGCTTTAGAATTGTTTCACAAAAAGGTAACTTTCGTCGGTTGAAAAATAATGATAAATGCTGACAGGATTGCTTCTATACGCATTTACGCGGTTTCTGTCATTTGTCTACTTTTTCATTCAAAATAACTCTCTATGGTTTAATAAATAAACAAATTTCTAAAATAATTCAGCTTGGAAGTACACGTGAGTTTAATGGTGTCTAAATGAACATTCGAATTAAAATGATTTCTATTAATAATAATTATAAAAAGTGTTCTAATTGAGATATTCATCTACACACTAAGAAATATATTTGTATTTCTGTACATGGCTATTTTAGAGTTGCAAAAAATAGCACAAAAAAGGACGATTTACTGATACTAGATGGACACTTATGGAAACAATCTTAATGGTATTTATGAGTATTTTTCAAGTGTGTAACCTGTTGAGAAGGTTATATGAATGTTGGATTACGAAGCATGAGAAACAGGCTGGAGTATGATTATTTAATCTTCAGAATTTATGCAATTATCAAACTGCAAATTTGACAAATGTTTTAATGCACATGCATTCTAAACCACTTTGCATATTTCCAGTCTAACATGTCTTAACATTTGGCGTAACAACGTGAGTATTCATCCTTCCACAGACGTACATTTAATCAATTATTAGCAAAAATGTATTTTCATAAGCGTTCCAAGCCTTAAAGGAATACCTTCTTTAAATGTTTGATTCCACGATAAAAACCAAATTGGGCTTGTTCAATACAGATCCGCACCTGATAAAAAGAAAGCTGTATTAAAAGCTGGCAAGATCAGGGCTCTTAACAAAAGTAGGGAATAGACGTACAATTTGGTAGCCTATTCAAACTTTTATTAGACTATAAATATTGCTTGTACGAATGTAATCCTTCATATGATTTTGATCAAACATCCACATTGGATTAACAAGATTTTCTCAAACAAACCTGAAATTATGTTATTTGAAACAAATTTTTGTTTTGCAATTACTGAGTAATTGATGATTTTAATCAATCAGTAGATTGAATCTCAAAATACTTTTTGCTTTTAACAAAACAACGTCTTCATACAATTCTGATGACGTCCAATTAGTTGATTCAAATTATTTCAATGCAGTAAGACTGTTTGATTAAATGAACGACCCGCGATACATTTGCTTATCGTGCCATATCAGGACACCAAAGTCAGTGCTTTATAAGTTCGTATGAATAGTTGAACAGGACCATGTTTCAGCTGCATTTCAATGTTATTTCTTTGAGAGCGTTTTTCGACAAATTTTAAAACGATCCTGACAAAGAGTTCATAAAATGTTAATAAATGTTAGAAAAAGGTTGAAAATGATTTCAAGATAATTGCAACAGCGTTGAAACAATGTTTACCAAAGATTTAATCAATATTCCGAAAAACATGCTCTTTTAGTTTTTTATAAACATTTGTTCAAATTTAATACCGTTCCCTTTCCGTTTTAATTTTAATTAAATATTAACCGAATATTTTTATATCTTTTCAGCAGTGTATCGACCTTATCTAAGTAACGTTTATTATTCCTCATTAAAGCGATGTTTTCTTATCGAGGGTCGAACGGTTAATTAAACGTTGTTTCATTCTTTCATAAACTTTCATTCAATCTCGTTTCAACGTTATCTGCCATCCTCGTGGAGACAAATTAAATCGTTATATTCAGATCTGCAACAAAGTGAAATGAAATGTACCAGTTAATTTTCCTAAAAAACCAGCATTATATCCGACGGAGTCAAATTAAATTATTCGATCATTAAAGCGTTAAGTCACTTGAAATCATGCATCGGATTGAATATTAGATCAAAGTTGAAATGTTCGAAGAATGTTTTTATTATGTTTTCGTAATTCGTTAAAGTGAGACCGAACTATGAAAACCTTTCAGATGCTCTATTAGATCCAACGAACACAGATCTAACTTTTGATAGATCTGTATTACTGTTATAAGGATGTAACAAGCGTCTGGTCAGTTTATAAGAAATAAAAGAAAGAAATGGAGAAATTAAGGCTTCGCTCTTCAATGGTTGTTATTAAACGTAATTCGCAAAAGCGATTGACACTTGGGGAGAAACGTCGCTGTTGTTCCATCGTAACCGACTTCGCTAATGACTTATAAGTACGCGATATAAATGTTTGACGCTTTTAAAAAATGAAAGAATTTAAAACCACGGTATTAAATTTGCACAGTATGAAATAATTACCGCTAATAAAGTACGCGCGTGTTTTTTTTCGCGTGCAGAAATACAAAAAATGCACACATTTTTTCTGCCGCAGTAGTACGTGCATTTGGAGCATTTTCTGGTCCGCATGCACGCTCTCGTTCAATTTTACACGCTGTCAAAAAAATTGGACTATCGTTTAAAATCCTTCTGTTGAAGCGTTCTTATATGTTTCAAACGATTATGCATCAAGAGTACACGATAAAAGCGATCGACGATCAAAATGATTCATTTGAATCGCGTCCTTTTATCTCCGAAAAATGAGTGTCAATTTGATTCAAGTTATTCGAGGAAATTAATTCAGTTAAACGCATGCATTTAACATATCATTTAAAACGCTCTCCTCGCAAGCAAATGAAACATTTGTCACTAGTATCTGATCGGGCTGCTCTTCATTGATAAAAGCTTTATGCGCTAATACGCGATGCTCGTTCCTATTTAAATGGCACATGTTTTATACCCCTTTAAAAGGTCAGTGAGAAAGAAACGGAACGCGATAAAAAGCATAACAAATTGTAATTAAAAGCCTCGTTAATCACACATTAACCTTTTTACGTTCCAACTGTAATCCCAACACAAAACGTCGTTTGTCCGTTAAACATCACTATTATACTTTATTTACACTTCATTTGCGTTGCGTTCCATTTGTTGATTAATAATGAATCATCGACTGATAATACCATTAATCAATATGCAAAGTACTCGTTCGCTTCTTATTCTTAAACCATCTCGATGCACGAATTTATAAATAGCGCATCCCAACGTGCACCACACGCATTATCGCAAGTTCTACTCGTCGCTAACCGTGCACCTGTTATGAATTTGACACATTTATGGCACAGGACCACACGCGTAAATGCATAAAGTCCGTCGAAACGAAATCTTTTTCGGAACGCTCCTCTTTTAACGCACGTTCCAACGACCGTGCCATAACTAATTAAACAAATGCAATATTGATTAAAGAAAAATCGCAAGCTCGCCGAATGAATGAACTCCGGCTTTAATCAATATTTGCGTACGTAACTAAATATTTGTACACAACGCTTTATTTCGTACGTCAATGACGAATTGTGTTCGGTCTGTTGGAAAAAAAAGTAAAAACACCATTAATGTCGTCCATCAATTTAAATGGAATTGAAATGCATACTTTAGCGAGAATAAGTGTCGCTTGGATACAAGCTCGAAAAAATGTTCGCGCAACTTTGATGCGAAATGCGTATAAAAGTACAATTTACATCGGACGTAACTTTTCTGCGAAAAATAAATACGTCCAAATAAGACGCGAACAGTTGTTCCGTTGTTTGGTCAATGAATTTTTCATTTTCTTCTCACCAATTAAGCATCGCTTCAGCCCGTTTATCAACGTTTATTAGATATGGTTCGTTCGAACTCTTTTATCCGCGCGTTTGTTTTCAGCGAGAAAACTGAGTTCACATTTTTCGGGCCACGGTTATTTGTGATTCAAAGCGTTGCACGACTATGAAAATAATTACTGTATAAATTAT
>JABFOX010001518.1:1991-12830 GCA_022817665.1 Axea sp. ZL-2020
TAAAAAATGACAAATTAAGGAAAAAAAAAAAAAAAAAAAAAAAAAATACAATTTAATGGTGCGATACCGGTGTAGTGGAGTCAATAATTTCTGTGCGATTCTTAAACTAATGTTGCGAAAATTCAACTTTGTATTATTATGAAAGATTGCGAATCCAGTATTATATTGAGCGTGGATGACGAAGGAACAATAAAAATTACATTTTCGTTTCATTTCAGGAAAATAATCAAATAAATTAAAATAATTAAATATATTGATACATAAATAAATGATTATTATTTTTTTGTTCATTTATGGATAATTGGTTAATATCAGTCAAGTCTTTACCGTACGCCATTTTGTCTGTTTTTGTATTTTTTTATTTAACATTTTGACCTCCTTAGCTTCTTCAGAATTGTTATACTTTGTGTGTTGTTCAATTTTCTTCAAAAATTGAACACTTACATTTTGTAGATTTACTTTTTGTAAAATCCAAAAATGTAAATCATTATAATAGTTGCAATATTGTGAAAAAATGAAACGAAACAAATTATAACAAAAATTTGTTTGTAAAATAAAATTGTCACAGTTATTGATTAGCAATATTTAAATTTTTTCCCGTAGATTTATTACTATTTATTTTGATTATATCTTAATAATTAATTTATTATCAGGCAGTTATTTCTCTATGCACATTATTTCAAATAAATGAATGTTAAATATTATGGGCAAAAAATCTAACCGAATTTACATCAAGGAAAGTAAAATGAAAATTAAATTTTCGTGCTAACAATGATCCTTGACAAATATATAGAAGAAGTAATGTTCTACAGTAACTTGTCATTCTTGTAAAAATCAATAGATATTTTAATACAAACTATTGCTTCACATGATTTTCAAAATTCATATTTCGAAGTATTATTACTTCGAATCATAAATCTCAACCTACACATTTTTAAATTATGAATCGAAGGAAGATGCTTCGAGACATTACTTTTTTTAAATTCAAAATATTATTTTTCTTTGTAGAATATTTGTTGAAAAAGCGTAATGCAACACTATTTCCAACACGATATTTGGTACACTGAATAAATGCTCTTTTTGTTCTGACTTACCCTTTAACTGCGTCGTCTCGATAGCGAACATATTTAAGGCGAGTAGCTGAAGGAGTCTCGTGCCCGGTAACGGTAGCGGCGAGTGCTGCAACAAAGCCCTGAACTCTCGCAGCATTTGAATAGCAGCCTCTTGGAATGTCTCCATACTGAAACAATAGACAAAAATCTCGGTCACTATAACTCTTCTATTAATACCATACTGCAATCTCCATATCAAGACTAGCCCTTTGATCTATTAAAACAAAAACCTATTGAGGCACAATTCTGGAAAAAAAAAAAAAGATGAAAAGAAGGATCAGTTTTAAAGAGAAATACTTTATTCGACAAACGAACAAAATTAAAATCAAAACTTCTCAGAACTGCCTCGTCTGACCATAGCGAAAAGTTAAACGCTTCCGGGTGGAGTTTGTCGCGAGAAAAATTCAAAACATATTAGAGCAACATTTACGGTGGAATTCAGCCTTGCATTTATTATATTAATGTTGCTGATCAGTGGGAGATGTGACTCGACAGGTTATCTACCCGGAAGCGCGATTATCTGAAATTATAGCGCAGCTACAGAAGATCCCCAACGAGCTCGCACGGCTGCACTCAAGCATCCAAATCGTAGTCCCCCCAGTTATGTAATTTATCAACTCAAAATTGTACGTCTCACTTTATCGGAGCAAAATTGAAAGACGTCTAATGAAATATAACATCTAATCATATACGATTTGCATACAAAGTAACGAGTCTGAAACGCGTGCTGCTTTGAATAATACTGCACCAGCGCTCCGTTTGATTTCGCGCCCGCGTGATTTATACCCATTATTATTCATTCCATGCAATAATTGGATTACACTTATTATAATATATATTTAAAAACTGTATCTCCAGCCTGTTTACTGTCACCAGCAGATACTGGTAAATATCACCGGGTCAAATTTTTTTGCGCGCGCTATCAAACGATTATCTACATTTATAATCGGGTCCTATGCTAATAATATTTATAATATTCTCTTAACGAGGCAACTGCGAAGTCCCGACTGCGACTTTGTACTCTCGAGACATCTATCACGAGCAAGTGTTGTTAATTAAATCGACTACAAATCAAGAGTCGAAAGTAAAGCTTGAATAATTTATCAATTACGCAAAAAGCGAATGAGAAGCGCGTCTGGTTTCGCGTGATCGATCAACATCGCCCATCCCGGTGTAAATCTCGCGAAACAGATAAGAATCTCGGAGAGATACATTTCCGGCAAGCCCGTTTCACGAGCAATCTCCACCTACAATGTAAGCAAATATTTAGCGCTCCGAGTGTAGCGTGTTAATTTATTTAACAGAAATTCCATGCAGACGAGGGATTGTTGGCGTAATGCGAACATTCGCTACGAGGAACAACACTGTACGCGCTCTTCTTCTTTTTTCCTTATCCGTGTTTTTTCCGTCGTCCTCTCATGGCTGTATTAGATCATCCGCTTTGCACAGAACTTAATGCTCCGGCCTTTAACTCGTTTGCTCGTTTAGCAGCCACATCGTCCGGTAATGTCGTGCGCGTTAAGTACTCCGCAGCACCGAACACACGGATAAAAGAGCACAGAGTACCAAGATCTCCACACTGACTATTCTGCGCATAATATATATACCGATATTAGCCGATTATATATACGTATTATTCTCCGTCGTTTCTTTTTCCTAATTATGAGATTGGGCTCTGCTTGTCGGAAGATTGATCGGCGTCCTTAAAAAAATGGCATTTGCGCCGTTACGAATGTCCAAGCACATTTGATTATTTGAGTCAAGATATAAATTTCAAATAACAGTGATCACCTCACTGTTCGTAAATGTAAATATATTTAATTATCTAGGTACTATCCGACTGTTAAATGCATGGAAAGTGTTTCATTTTCGAGAATAACATTCTTCGAGCATTCATTTCCAAAGCTACTTCAAAGGGTGTACGAACTAAAATGGCAGTTTCAAAATAATACATTTAACGCATACATCACTAATCTATATAAGTTAACCATTTTAAATTTATTTCATTGCCAAACGCTATTCATTCATTATCATTAAATCATTCATGGTGTTATAAATATATAGCATATTTAAATTTGAAAAACACAGCTAAATGATTCTCTTATTTGAGAAGTAAACCTCGTTTACTGACGAAATAAATATATAGATACATTCAATTTACCCAAATAGATTTATTTTCTATTAAATTAAATAATATTTTTCTAAACGAAAGAACTATAGTTATTTTATATTTCGAATAATATTATATGTTATTCAAGTTTTTCACTTTTCTGCGATATAACCAATACGATGTATCATATTATGATATATTCATGGTAAAACTTGATAGTACAGAAAAAATATTAAATTTTATTTGTATAATCCTACAAATCAAATATTTGTATCGTAAACATATATTAAGCAAATATTAACTAAAAGTGTGGTTACTGTGAACACTAGTAGATTTTTTAATTGATTGTATTAAGTGCCAGATGAAGAAACAGGTTGTAGTATAGTTAGTTTAATTTTGTAATAAAATATAAGGTCAGAGAGTTAATTATTAAAACATGTGAGGACTAAAATAATGTTTATTAACAATATTTCTTACGTTCTATTTTATAGTCTATGGATTCATCATTAAAACTACAATAAAGAATATACGTTATTAATAATAAATGTTAACAAGTTAAAAATGCATGTGCAATATGAATCATGAATATACAATCATAGCAAAAGTAGCATTAATATCATAATAAGTATCAATAATCAAATTGTCAAAATAAATTCATTGTATATATCGTTGTTTAATAATTTTTCAGAATTAATTAACTTGATTATAATACTCACATCATACCATATTTACATTATATGAATTTATTAATAGATATAAGTCATTAAACATGCTTGCAAAAAAAGAGTCGACATTTTTATAGAATTATAAAAGTGATATTAGTTCTTGTATCCACTTTAAAAAATCTTTCTTGAAATTGAGTTTCCCCAACCTGAGATTATATCAGTTGTTAAATTCTATCAAAATAAAATAAAATTTAATATAAAGAAGATTAACCATAATTTAAAATTATAAGCACAAAATGGTTATAATTTTACAGATATCTAATTGTAAAACCAATCAAAATTTTAATAACATTTAGTCAGGGCTTCTATTGGATAGCATATATAAAACATACTTGCGTGAATTATAAAAAAAGCGAAACATATTAACTTAAATTCAGTTCTTTCCAATTTCAATGCAAGATCAATTACCATTTGTAAGGAACAATTTTAATAACAACTCCGATTGATTTATGAAGTAAAAATCCAATTCCAACGATTATAGGATTGAATGTATTTGCAAGGCACGCGATTACTTTCTTCGCGTGTGCGACATTCAAGGAGACAGTTGCGTATAATAGTGAACATTTCAAATACAGAGATGCATTGGTACCCAACGTAGTACTGATTAGTAGCAAAAATTGTTAAACGTGGATGTCACGCTAGAAAAGAATCCTAGCACTAACTTTTCAGATTAGTAAATGTCCCAAAATGAGTAATTGTTAAATAATGGAATCAACTAATTTAATTATTCAGAAAATAGCTAAAATATTTTACATTTGTGAAATTTACTTTCTCAGTTTTACGCCATAATATGCACTAGTAATTTTTGCATTGAAAGTGATAAATTTTCAATTATAAAGGAAAATAATTCATAATAATATAACATAAAAATCGATTAATATTAAAATGCTTTGAACAATAAATTAATATAATATGCCATTAGATTAATACATATTCTATCACAATATTGTGATATTATTTTCTTCACAGTAATTGTAAATAAAATGTATATTTTTAATTATGTATTAGAATAATTAAAAAAGTACGCGATAGAAAATTTATTTGAAGAAATAAAATGTCAAAGCATGATACATAATTTTATAATTAAATGACTATCCACTGTCAATAATAATAGATCTTTAACAATATCTTCCATTGATTGGCAATGCGGTACGGAAACGATGATGCACAAGGTTTTATATCGGAAATGAGATGACGTTTTAAATTGCATGACTATAAAACGCATGAAGAAATTATGGACGACGCGTTATTTAGTTGTTCAGTTCGATTGGAAATATTGAACTGCGCCATCCATACCTCAAGCGCGCTTAAATTAATTGCACTTTATGCAAAGTGCATTCAAATGGAGAACGCATAAAATATTGTTATAGTAGAATCTTGCGATTAAGGGAATATTGCGAATACATGCGTTATGTGACACAGAATATCAATATATATATAGAGGAAATATAATTTCCCATTTTTCTAACGCTTATTTCATATAAGATTTAATGATAATTTATATTCACTAACTTTTACCAAAAGCACTGAGTGCCTTGTAATTTAATGTTAACAACAGCCATTAAAGCACTAAAATTCAATACGTTACTGTCTGATTCATTTTACATTCGATAATGTATAAATTATATTTCATACAAAAAGTGTTTAAAATTATAAGAAAGTCTAATAAATAATAAGAACAGTATTATAAAAGAAAGATACAGAATAACATTAATTTTGTATGTACTTTTTCTAGAATTTTATTATATAAATTTCTTTACTTAAAATATGTAAATAAATGACAAGCGTTCATAATACATGCATCACATAGGATATATAAAAAAAAAAAAGAGATTTTCTAAATTAAATTCTCAACTTACAAAAAAGTATGTAATAACACAGATAAAATTAAATTTGTATAATTAATGTTCAAATGAATAAAATTACACAACCAGTATTACAAAAAAAAAAGTATTTTATATATGTTATTAAATAATAAATAAATTTAACGATTAGAAGTTGTTTACATGAATCAAAAACAAATTGCAAAGGATTATTTTTCTTTCTAAATAAATTATTTTATAATAAATTTTGAACAAAAATTGTTGTTTTTTTAAAGAGTTATTCAAGTAAATACGATAAATTTGTGAATGAACCATTATTAAAAATAAAATTGTAATCAGTTCCGCATAATAAGGAAAAATTGTTTTCTGTGCAATATAAAATAATTATCAACATTATTTTTATATAAATTGATATTTATATATAAATCCTTAACAACGCTATTTTTAAGTGTTTACAACTTAACTTTATATTACTCTTACCTCAGATTTTTCATTTAACATAAAAAATAATACATTTAAAATTTAATCACTACAGAAATGCATTTTATATTGATAAAAGAGTATATTAAATCATTTACGGAATAATTTTAATAATTAAACAAACGTAAAAATTTATTCCAAAACCAAATATTAAAAACCCGTTTGTACAAACACTGAAGAAGAATATACCAAACATGGTATATTATTAGTATTCTTTAATTTTATTTAATATAAAACAAGCATACAAATTTTTGTCGTGATAAATGAAAAATGAAAGTGAACGATCATGAAATTATATTATATTAAAAACCGAAATTCATTTGTTTTTATAACATAAATCATTATTCAATTATGTGGAAAATAATCATCCGAATCATTGTAAATAAATCAGAAAAAATGCTTGTCCATTAAAATCGATTTCAACATTAAATTATTTTTTGTTGCAAGAAAGAGTTCGCACTCGTTGAAATCTTTGATATTTGATATTGAACTGTAGAAATGATTAGTAATTTATTGCACGAAGCACTGCCTTTACGGATTTAACACGGAGTTTCTCACAAATCAGAAAAGAAACTACAAGCTGAATTTCTCTTATTTGGAGAGTTTATTCAATCGGCGCGCGTGTCATAGCTTTGATATAATAACATTACGTCGGGTGGAACGAATGATAAAGAAGAACGCGCAGGATCTCTGTGTCGAGTTTTCCCGGGGCATTCATGTTGCGAATACGAACGCGAACCTACGCCGAGTATTTTCCCACAGCCTCTCGTGAACGTGCCGCACAGTGGCAAATTTACGGTACGTAACATCTCTTTCCTAATCCCCCACTGTTGTAATCTCAGCGAACAACTCGTGACGTAAATCTTTCAGCACCAAGGCCTTACTGCCAAGCATTGACAATGACACTGCAAACCAACGCGAGCTCTCAACGAGAGACAATTTTCCAGATAACCAAACCGCAGAATTATTTCACTAAATTTGAGTTACCATCAGTGCACAAATTTACAGCACAATAACAACTCCGCGTGTTCTTTTTTGTCTATTTTCTTGAGCAGCAAGCCTGTTAGTTGCTGTTAATGGTGCGGACAGAAAACAAAACAAATCACTGATAAAATAAAAGTCAAATGTAAATTTCATTACATCAAAATGATATAATTAAATTCAATTTACTTTGAGACTGGTAGCAGTTGAGCATGTTTCATCGCCGGCAAAGCACAACGTTACCCTGTAAATTTACGATTTGAACAGTAATTATTGACCGTTGTAATTTAAATATAAAATAATTCCAGAGATAAGCATGAAAATTGAAACAAGTTGTTCTTTTTATTTTTCCAATGCTTTTGAATTATTAAAATTACTTTTTCTTGTTTACGATGTTGCTCAATTATGTTTACCCAGCAATGTGTTTAGTTTTAATAACAAGCAAAAGTGTTTTAATAATATTCATAATCAAAATACACAATTTATGACTTCGCAAGAAATAAAAATGAAATTATGATCGCGTTTACGAGATATTTAAATTAGTTTGCTAAATTATTTGACATATTTTTAGTTTTAATTGCATCAAAAACACACACGTATTAAAAACTTCTAAAAATATATATTAATTAATTTTAATTAAGTAATAAATGTAAATTAAAAGTAAAACATTAAACATTACATTAACATGCATACCTATTAAGTGTAAACAATTCTTAATTAATTTTTATATGAAGTATTGTGTCGTAATTTTGCAAGCTATTAATAACCTCGAATGCTGTAACAAAAATCGTTTCGTAGTTTATATTGAATAACTTAAAACATTATTGTTTATGAATCATTATCGAATGATAATAAAATGTTAAAACTGGTAATATAATATTAACTCTACCATAATAAATTTATTGTGAATATTGAGTAATCACACTTTTACGTAAATGTCGAATTAATTTATATTACTTTTTTTGCGGATTAACGTGTAATTACATAAATTGATTAATCTTTGATACAGTAATCTATATTTTTTACGTCGAGTCCAAATTATTTTCATCGAATTAATTGAAGGAAAGAGACGAACATCAAATTAACGGGATTATAAATTTAAATGACGAGTTATTAAACAAACATCAACAGTTTGAATAAAAGGAATTATAAAAACGATTTCCGTATTAGAAATCCATGGTTATTTTCCATAATTTAGAATTTACAAGGTTTTATTGAACGTTTATAATTGTCCAAAAAGTTTCTAACTATATAAACAATTGGTTAGTATTTCAGAATTTTTTGCTCTGAACCATAAAAATGCAATGACGTGAAAATCTGGAAAATATAAAGAACCTGGACATTCGAGTCATCAGTTTTATTACTTTTAAGAATTTAGGCAGACATAATTTTGGTATGAAAAAAAGCAAAACAAAATAATAAAATGAAAGATAAAGAAATACTTTGTTTTTTATTTCATTAATATGTGTCATCAAAGATTATTAAAGAATTTTATCTCCCTGCGATGAATCCCCCGACGTATAATTTTATATTACGATAATAATAACTGATACTAAAATGTAAAACTACCTGTATTGAACCAGAGTTTTACTTATAAGCTTGAAAAGCAACGAAATAGAGAGCGACGTCCATAAATCGTTGAACAAGGTGACGATTATCGAGGGGTGCCCAAGATCAATTAAAGTCCACGTATTTGATAATGCAAGCGTAGGTCATAACAAGATGGCAATTAAAAAAATGTGTATCCACGCAACGACCCCGTTCTCGCATGACTGAATCCTTGTAGGTGGATGAGACCACAAGAAAGGTGTTGTTTCGTCCCTGGCTATTGACCGTGCGATGTGTCGGCGTACCGTTAAGATGCGCACTGCCGCGGAGATCGTGCTTTGATCGGCGCCGGATGACCGTTCGTCGGGAATCGTCTGCAACCGGTGGGAACGCGCTGTATCGAGGTGCAAAGTTTCCTGTTGCTGACATTCATTAAGCCAATAGATGCCATCGTCTCTTTGGCTTGGCGTGACCTCTTTTGCAGCGTCGCATAACACCGTAACACAAATTAACTTGAGCAACATTCGCACGACCTTAATCCTGCGACGGAGCCTTTCGATGCCACATATTTTCGTACGCGTCATTTCATACGCCTAAACTCGTAGACAACGAAGCACAAATAAAAGACGATTGCAAGAAAACTCCAGCGAGCGTCGGCTCTACTTTCGAAGTTACCCTCCATTGCCTGGCGACTGCGATGCATCGTCTCCTTTCCCTCGTGATTTGTTGACTACGAGTTCGGCCAGGGATCCCCCTTGATTTGTGCTAATGTTTATCCCTGAGACTCCATCGCTTAACGACCAACCCTTATAAGCATTCCTTGCATTATTATAAATTATCTGCGACGTCCCCTGTTGATCTTGTCCTTCTTCTTGCGACAGAAAATAAAACACGCGCGTTTGAACAACTTCCTTTTGTTTTTATCTATTCGTTTCTCTTCAGTCAGTCTCTTGCGAAACGATTTATTTCATCATTACAATTGCAAACGAACGGACGAAAGACGAAAAAAATGATTGCTTAACGACTGTCGTCCCCTACGATTGATATTCAGTCGCGTCGAACACTTGCTCGAGGTGTAACTCGGTGCTCAAAATGACCAACAAAAAATCTTCATTCTACATCGAAGCTTCGTAAACGAAAGTCTGAGAAGACTTGTGGTGAATATTATGAGCGGTTGCATGAGCCCGGAAGTACTTTCGTAATTTTCCTCTATCATCCTCCGGTTTGCGAGACCTTCAACGTCTCACGTGTTATGTTTCATCGGATATGTTACGCGTAATGTGAATTAAATTGCGTTTCGTAATATCCCAATGCGTGTAATTCAGAAATGGCCTCAAATTAAAATAAGTTTGCCATTAATCCCAACGTTTAGGAAATGGTCTACGAACGCGTCCGCGCATTACAGGCTCGATCTTGGCAATTTGATGCAAGCATACATGGCCTTATTTTTGACCTTATTAGGGGATTAAAAAAGGCCACGTTTTTTGTTGATAATGCGTTACTTAAAAGGACACAACTACATTCTTGTGGAAAATTATTCGTATTTTGGATTCCGCTCTGTTTTATGCACATTTGCACTATCTCTTATCAAATCAACATTAATAAACAGCCTGCATACATATCTGTGCATTATCAGTACAATGTACTGAAATTTCATGTAATTTTCATGAGCCGATGAAAACTGGATTTCAGATCATAATCGTGTAACACAAATGCCTCCGGATCAAACTTACCGAGCTCATTAAGCACAGCGCACGGAGATTTTTATCTATCAAATGCAACAAGACTTCTCGTGCGTACTGTTTTTTTGTTTGCGCGTTTTATTTTTATTATTTTTTTTTGTTTTTTTTTTTTTTTTTTTTTTATTTCAATATATTTTTTTTTATTTACAAATGAATATAATATATATTAATCTCATGTCCACTCAATATCCCTCGGTTTTTTCTTGTTTATTATTTTATCATTACTTTTTTTTAATATCTGTTCCAATCTACCACACTTTTAACACATTATAACGTCATCTATTGTAAATCAAAAGGTACTACTCATACATATAATTT
>JABFOX010001519.1:0-12828 GCA_022817665.1 Axea sp. ZL-2020
AATATAATGTATATCATATTTTATACTACTAATGATTCAAAACGGATATATATATATATATATATATATATATATATATATATATATATATATATATATATATATTTCTATGATTATCCCTATAAATGCAAATACATACGAACAATCAACAATTTTATTGTAAATACCTTCATATTATAGTTGAAAACATTATTATGATTGAAATTTTACGATCTTTATTGACTATACAAATTTAATAGAATTTCACTGCCATTTATGATAAGGAACTGATTTAATCGTTACTTTATTGATGTAGGTTTCCATACTTGCAGTGAAATTTTACTATGTTATTGTAAATACACAATCAAATATTAGTAAAGAGTAACATGAATCAATTAATTACAATGAATGATAATGAAATTTAATTTCTGAAGAATCAATAAAGCTCAATAAATTCCAGTTAACAGACAGTTGTTTGAATTCTTACATGAACATATTAACAATTAAAATATTTTTATTTCTATATTCGTTTATTAAATATACAAAATCATGGAATAAACATTTAAAAAAAGGTATTAAAACTGAATCTTAATTGATGATTAAGAAGAAACGTTACTGTAAAATTTAATATATTTTAAAATTATCTAAAATATAAATATTATTTTAAATATTAATACATTCCAAAATTTATTGCAGTTATACGTAAATTGTGTACATTTTTGAAAATAACATGAATTATTTAGCATAAAATTGTGTATAGTCGAGGAAATGTTTTAAAACGTTTTCTATAAAACATTTTCTAAAGTTTTAATCAAATTATTTTTACTGACTCTGAAAGAATTTTAGTTGTTTTAATTAAAAGTAATTTCCTAAAATTTAAACATTTCATTTTAATATGTAAAGTATTTATCTATTACAACAATAAATAAACAGTTTATCTATTAACATGTTCTGCTGAACGAATCCACACAACTTTGTGTTGAATAGGTTTCAATTTCTGGAGTTCATATGTATGTTCTATTATGAGAAACTAGATTAGTTTCATGAGTTAGAATAGAATATTTTATATGCTAATTACGTTTTATTTACTTCTTTTTCGTAAAATTTATTTGTTTTTCTGTAAAACGATTAAATGGAACATATTTTTAAGAATAAACTTTAAATGTTATGCTATTTAAAATTATCATGATGATTGTTGTTTTAAAAATGATTTTTTTCAATGACATAAGAAGAAGATAATTATACGAATAATATCACATTAATATTTTGAAAAGTTCGTCAATAATTTATTATAACTGAAGAAAAATTTAAAGTAAAACTTATTTATCATTTTACGTTTTAATTTTTTCTTTTGTTGTTTATGAAATGTTTTTCAATTTTTGAATTACATTTTAATTTAATATTATTTTGTACTATTATGTAAACATTGTTATTAGTTATTCTTTCCGTGAAACTGACATGCTTCATTATCTAAATGTCAAATAATTTATTTTCAATGCGTTAAATCGGGAACATTAGGTGTTATCAATGACAAAAATCATGTTCATTTCGTCGCAAATATCTCTAAAAGCACATATTTGATGTTGGAGTGCAGTGAAACAAAGTGGCTATTTATTGGGATGTGCAGTAATATATATCCAAAGCTAAATTTGCGTGGAGCCTGAAAGAAAGAGGAGCAGATCGTAGACCCCGCGCACCCCGTCATATATAATTCCGGACGTTAAGTGGAGACCGCCTTGGTGTTCCGGGACCGACGCGTTTTATCACCGTGCTCATACCGTTTCAATACACCATCAATAATAAGTCGCAGTGATATTCGAGACACGTGCTGTGCTTTTACAATCTTCCATATGCAAAGCGCCATGCAACAATTTAAACTACAACCCGAGTCGTTGTTTCAAAAATGAAAAATGGCTCCCATCAAAGGCTATCGTCGGCACTATCATACCATTGACATTGTTTTCATCTTTTCAACAAATGACGCGTTTACGATCCTATTCATTGTTGGCACGTTTCAAACGTGACAACGAGATTTCTAATAATCATTTTTGTTCGCGCAACTCAAATGCTCAGACCTTCGATAATTTATTTTTACAGGCAATTTAATAAGATTTATTAAAAGGAGTTCGAATTAAGTACAATAAAGTTTAAGATTTAGAGTATTTATGAGATTCATTACAGGTTGCATTAAATATTACTCATATTCGTCATTTAAGCGTCCTTTAAATATCTTTTACAAAAGCGTTGGCTCGTATATTTCATTAAATTCGAATTTTTCACGAATTCCGTGACTAATTCGTTCAACTTCTGAAAAATCAGAAATCAAGCGAACGGTCGAAAGCCGGTTAAAAATTGACTGGGAACGCGAAGAATTTGGCACGGTGAAGCAGTTAGTTTTGCAGTTAAAGATTTCGATGATTTGGACTTCGAATTCTTAACTGGCACGTATAACCGATGTGTGATGAGACAAACCTACTAACTGATGAAATTCGGAGCTTGTGTTCTCGTTAAAGACACGCCACGCGTACCGCGCGTTATGTCAACTTTGTAGAAAATCGAGTTGTATTCATGTGCCTCATCCGATGCCTATAATTTTCGTCACGGAAAAAGAACGATGCTTGGAAGAAAGGAAGAAACTGATGCTTCAAATGGAGAACAAATATACATTGTAGTTAATAATGAATCTATCAGGACGGAAAGATTATATCCATGGTTTCATCGCTCAGTTTTCTACCATTTATAATTATACTGATGAAATTAGATTGTTAATAAAATAAAAAAGTGACAAAACTTTTAAGATCAATAATTTAAATCTTATTTGTCTTTGCCGTTTACGTTTTATGAAGTCCCAGAATTATTTTACTATAATCTATACGATCAAAATATCGAATACATTATGGTACATTAATTATGTTGACATATATCAGTTTTGTTTTGAGGTCTCATGCTTTTTGTGCTTATACGTGGACCCTATCACACTTTATATTTAGTGTTACTAACTTATTGTATAATTGTTTGAAATAAGATTTGGTGGTGCTGGAATACCATTTTACTAAATACTTCAGCTTTACCAGTTGTATTAAATTTTGTTATTTTTATTAATTTGAAGTGACTACACACACTTCATTTACGATAAAAAATAATGACTGTAATCGTTCTCTTGAGAGTTTTCAATCAAATCCAATCGTTATTTGAGATGTAGTGGAGGTTCTGAAAATAATTTTCAGTATCCTGTGTCAGTGTAAACAGATAATTCTAGTTTTTCTACTGTTTTGTTTTACTTTCTACATTTCTTCTGACGACAAATTTCTCATTGATGTGTATAAATTCTCATAAACAATATTAAAAAGTTGGTTGAAACTAATTTTTTGAATTGAAAAATATTAAATCTGAAATGTTTGGTATTGATAATAAAATTAATGTTAATTATGAATATTTAAAATATGAATTATATAATCCTACACCCTAAACCATTTGTTTACAGTCTGAAAATGTTGAATTTCAAACTGATTTTCTAGAATGTAAGGATAAATTATTTGATATTGATACGAAAGTTGTTCATTTTAAAAATGCCTTATTTAATAAAACAATAAATCTCAGTTTATCGCAGCGGGAATTTACTATAATTATTACTGGTCGTTCTGATGTTCAATCACTACTGATGAAATGTTCGTATTATCTTCTATAGCAAATTTTGTTGGATATTAACTTCCAGCCATCGTTTATTTTCAAAATTTATAAACTTTGAATTTCGTGCAATAACTTTTGTCACAACGTTGCGAAATCACAATTTACGTTGCGAGTGCTAGATATGCATTTTGCTAATTTTTTTCCCATTAGAACCTCTGATCAGAATTGTTTTATTGACAATATTATTTTAATTATTTTTAAATAAAACTTACATTTTTTCTGTAAATACATATAATACGACTTTATGTTAATTATTGAGAAATTTGTTTGGATACAGTTTCCTGTAAACATACCTTAAACTTGTTACATAACGTTTCAACAATTCAATCGAGATACGAGATATTTGATATATTCATCTTTTTGTCAAAAGTTCGTGAGAAACTGTACCTGTTCTCATTTTATCTGCTGTTTACTTTTTCTGTGTCGCTTGGTAATTAACCAGATCATTAACGTCATTGCAACTCAAGAGAGCTGGACGAATCGTAAGGAGCGTATTACCGTTACGCGATGGTTGCTCAGCGATAGGCGCCTTGACTAATGCGACTGGCTGCACCTTGCAAATTGGTAGCGCGAGTCGGCGAATCACTCCGGAGAAAAAGTTTCCACCATCGAAACGATTTAGGACACTCTTTGTCCACCTTGCTCGAACCGAAACCGACTCACACGTCACCTGGTTTCTTCGGTAATAGTTCTTATTAACGAACATTTTCCCTCCAGAAACGAAACAACAAAAGACGGAAGTGAGGTTTTATGAAAAAATATCGCCGTATTTATGGTCAATGTCGCAATTAAGAATTGTATAAAGTTCGTTATAACATAAAGCACTGTGGTAAAGACGTTTTATAAAGGACAGTGAAAGGGTCATATAAATGCATAAACCAGAATGTCACATTAAAAGTATAAAATGTCAGACACATCATGACTGAAATAAACTAATTACACTTTTTCTTCCTCAGAAAATATCTCAAACATGACCTGTTCCGAAAAATTCGGACTGTAATTTCTGATTAATTTCGACGTAAGCGGTTAATTACTCAAACAACTATTCTCGTGAATAACATTTTTTGTGAACATTTTTTGCATTTTTTATTGGATTATAAAAAAGATATGCATAGTTAATAATTTTCATATTCCAGCTTACAATGTACATATTACGTTTCGTCGAACTTATATTTTCAAAGTAAACTATAAGGACCATTACATTCAAAAGTAGTTAAAAATGGTGATAGGGTTCTCTGAGAAAAGGCAACGTGAAACGTTTGCTGCAGTTGGTCCTCTCTATAAATATGTATAGCCAATATCCGCTTACATATTTGGTTATCCACTTTGCAGTATCACCATATAGATATGCTAGCACGGTGTTGAACGTGTATTTACGTACGTTGCAATACGTATGTTGGTGTGGTATGTGTAAGCGAAGATTCGCAAGGGAGGCAAAAAGGTCTAGGAGAATCCTTTGCCGCTATACCTCTTGTGATGGTTACACGTAAAATACCTAATCTGCATTCGTTAACGTATGACATGTCGATATGCAAAACATCATCCTATCAACCGTGTAATTTTCTTTTTTCATTACATGTATCGTTCTCACAAGAATATTCTGAAATTGTGTTTTAAACGGTTTTTGTAACAGAGCTTTGTTGCAATTCTGTTATCCTTTTGACGCCACAAATATTAATATTAGAAGAAAAGTTTTACTTCGTTTATTCTGTATTATGCATTGATTTCCTTTTATCCAGATTTCAAGACTATTGAATTAAAAAGTGATTCTGTTCTTTCGATAAGAAATTAATATATTTTAAGTGAAATAAGTTATTTGATACTACAATAACACAAAATGTTTTTAATATTATTAGGAAGTGTACATTTTTAATGTTTATTATTCGAAAAATATTTTCAAATATCGTACAGCTTGTTGTGAACTTTTAAACTAGTTTTACTTGTATTTGTGACAGTTTATTTTAAAATAATCAACTATTGCCATATTGGAAAAATTATATGGAATATTTTTTATAAATTATTTCTAATGAACTAATCTCAGAAATTATACGTGTAAAGCACTCGTATAAATAGTAATATGTTACATTATGTTGCTATAGTAACTGTAATAAATATGGATGCCACCATAATAATAATTTATAAATGTCAATAAATTTAGAAGCATCACTTTGTATGTTAATTGCACATGAAGTACTTTCATTATAATATCGTATATTTTCTATACGTTCTATTTGAGCAGGTTACTATGCATGTATAAAATTCCATTACCATTTCAGTTCAGTTTATATCCATCACTTAATTGGTAAGACGTATCGTTGTGTTGATGATGATTTAAAGAGTTTTCCTTCTTTTGGTGTTTGTTGATAAACAGAAATTTAATTGTGAATTGAAAAAGGAAACACAACTGTTTTTAGATATCTTACTTATTAATTACGACAAATAATAACTGATTGGTAAACAAAATTGAGTTGTTTTGATCGCGTTTTATATTGCCTTATAAGGTTATACGCCAAACGAGAGCTACAATATATAATTTAGTTGTTAAAGTCATTCTTTTCACTAATGAGAAATTTCACAGTGGTAAGAAAAACCTAATACAATGAATATTCATAAAAATCATTATCTCCTAAATTAACATTTGAATTAATATTAACATTGGGAGTAATAGACTTGTTAATCGGATTTTTGATTAACAATTAATTTAAAAAAATATTATGTTTTTTTTTATCAGAAGGGATTATCAATGGGCTTAATTATTTAGATAGTATTAACTCATAGATGGCACATAAAATTGGCAATAAATTAAGTTCCAAAGTATCCTTTATTGATAAAAAGGAAAGGATAAATTTAATACAACATTTCAGTGGAACGTAACATAAAAAATTAGTTTTAAAACTGACAACTGTTGAAACATTACATTGGTCTAATAGAATGCATATTTAAAATTAACCTAAGACAAATAATTATTTGAAATTAGATCTGGCTGAGCACACTGCGGTGACTAAATACCGATTAATTGACGAACATCAATTTGACTGGTACAAAGTTAGACTTTTGGACATGGCATGTAACTTGAACAAGAGCAACCTATCGTAAATACAGTGTATTAAATCCACTCCATGCAATCAACGAACTCATCCAATAAATGAATAAAGTGATACTTCTAAACTTAGTCACACCTATAATTTGTTATTCTAATGAAATGATATATTTGTTGTTTTTCCTGCAATAAAAAAATGTAACGTCTTTGCATGTATACAAGTGCTTCACGCACAGAATTCTTCATTTAATTCTACTGTAATGATTATTCAGTGTGAATTTATTTGTAATATTTTCATGAAAATAGATCATATACATTCCAAAGGATGACGAACTTAACTTTTGTATAAAACTAAAATGATTGAATTATTAATAAAATGTATACTTTTTTGAATACATAATTAATGATACTAATTAATAATTACCAAATTAGAAGAAATTACAAAATTTGTTTATGAATAGTACTTTTAAATTGAAAAGAAATGTTGAAAAACTTTAGTGAGTTGCTTTATAGTCATCATACACCTTTTGGTGATTCAAAGAAGCAGCGCTTACCAGTGGTATTTTTCAATTAATTTTTTCGGTCGGTGTAATAAAAGCAAATGATGAAACCAGAAAGAAAGATGCGCGTGTCACGAGGCAATATCGACACTGGTGTTTGTAAAGTATTGTTCGTGACGGCTGCAAGCGAGTACAAGTATATATAGAGTGACCGAAGATCAATCAGAGGCGGCCCATAATTAACGACTCACGGCTGCGCTCGCGTTTGCATCGAGACTCGGCTTTTTGTCACTCCTTGGACGTAATTACTCGGCGAAGCAGACAACCGGCTGTTTTCGCGAAGCCTTCTGCTTCGATGCACCACCCGTCTATTCTTCGATTGGTTATACGCGTGGGTTTTTCTTGTTACTGACCGTCGCTTTAAGTCATTGTATTCACGCTGTTTCGGTACCGTCTTCTGATGTAATTAGTAGGCGTGAGCTAACGCCTACCAGACGCCACAAAATTTTTTACGGGCATCTTCCAAAAAGGAATTTACTTCTGTCTGTAATGAGATTATTGGTTTTAATATTTGAAATAGATTTAAGTACCAGTTTAGTAATTGAAAAAATACCGATCTTAAATTTTGCTTTATGCAAAATAATGTTGAACATTAATTGCAGTATATAAATAGTAATATGAATGCAAATTTAAGTTTGGAATTACTGATTAATATCAGGAAGATTTCTATTTTATTTCCAAAGAATATGTTTACATATATTATTGTTAGTATAAAAAATACATTACTTAACGTCTGTATAATTTAAGAATAACGACTGAAATTCAAAGTAACATCAATATTCCGTTGAGCTGATAAAATCGTTTCACTTGAGTCACATGCACAGTCGATAGCACCACTCTTCACAAAGTCTGGTGTTTATTCCTTGTCTTCGTCCAAGTTCCGCTCGAGTTACTTCGATGCACCAATGTAGTTATTCTCAGGCTTGCAAGTATGTACGATGACGACGACGGCGGTTACAGATCATTATCGATTGAAATAAAGACACACTGACCGGCCCACAACAGTAGTCGCTTATAATACAACCTATGTCGCGATCGTGACAAAAATGACGCGTATCCGCCGGAAGTAGTCTTCCTTCTTCTTCGTTCGTCTCACGGTTATTTTGCGAGACAACACTTTGTTGGGCTCTGGCTATGCATTATTTTTCAGTTAACTTTTTCCCTTCAACAGACATTTGCAGGCTCTACGAGCATGATTTGCTTTTTCATAGGTAACGCCTGCCGATTGTAATAATGGCTCTTTATATATGATTGAAATAATGCACTTGCTGTTATTACGTTTGTTCGATAGACGGTTTTAACAAGTTACAATTTTCATTACGTTACAAATACTCGAACTACTTGAATAATATTTTTTCACAAGTAATGTATAATTTAATTCTTATTAAATATTTTTAACGTGTAATTATTTTACGTTTCATTTTATTATGAACAAAACAAATAATTAAACGTCTTAACCAGAACGAATGGTAAATGGAATATTTGAAGTTCTCTTGTGATACAAATAAATCTATAAGTTACGTTGTATTGCATGATTCAATTATCATCGCTTGGTGACCTCTTGTTCGATGCCTTTTTTGCGATAAAAAGTGGAAGACTTTCTCCGATTTCTCTTTGAATTTTATGAAGCTCGAAAGGACGCCGAATCTACTACGGCCAATTGTGAAAACTGTACGGGGAAACCGCAGTGAAACCCATCGAGCGTTCCAGTCGAAATGATAGGACGCTTGCATTCACGTAAATCATTCGCGTACAACACGTATGGTGCACAGTAGCCGTTTGCGATTGTTATGCTAACTACTCGCCAGTGTCTGCTCTTATTAGCCTATGTTTCCTGTCCGACCACCTGTTATCCTTTGAACTACTTAGTGGGGAATTTCCTTGCTGCAGATGTCACAACTTCGCGTTCGAACGTTCAATTCATTTATAGGAACATTAGAGATTCTTTTCAAATTCGACACATTAGCTATAATGAAACGTAATTACTACTGTGTTAGATTCAGCTCGTCATTAAATATATATGTATATGTGTTTAGGTTCAGATTAAGGAAGCATAATACTAATAATCATGATAAAAGCGAAAATATAATTAATTGTCATTTAGCACGACCATACATTATACATACTAGTATTATTTTAATTTCTTAATTGTTTCATTAAATTGAATGCCGTATTGTTATTATTATTACTTTTGAAAAAAATACATTCGTGAGATAAAATGAAGATAAATTTATGTACATAAAGTGTAAAAGAATTGCATATGTTTTAATTTGATTCTCCATGACTCATTATATGGCGAACTTTATGTATATACTGGCAACATGATGATGAATTTTTATGACAAACTTAATTTATTAGACAGTGCAAAGAAGCCTGTTATTGACATTATATACGGTAATATGTTACTCATTTCAAAGAAATAATGTATTTTTCTAATACACATGTTACTGATTTAGAAAAAGAAGCAATCTAAAAAATGTTAATCAGCGTAAATAATTCTGTTTCTGTTTCTTTCAAATAAATTTATTTTAATACAATTTTCACGTACGTTATTTTATGTGCTGAGAAAATGAAGGAAATAAATAATATACAAGCGAACGACGTATTACGTGTATTCATTGCGTGATATACTTTCGATTAACTTTACGAAATATCTGACAACATTGATGAGATATATTCATTAACCTCCGCTTCATTAAAACAGAATGAATGACTCAACAGTTAGATAGTCTTTCATTAGAGTTTCGATGCATGTTATGAAACTGAGGAATATTAGTAATATTAATTCATCTTAACTTTAATCAACGAATATTAACAATGTAACCAGTGTTATATACTTGTAAATTTTATCACGTGATTTATTGCAAAACAAAAAAAAATGCAAAGTTTTAAACATTTAATTAGAAAAATTTACCCGTGGAATAATTAAGCAAAAAACTTTGTAAATGTACACGAGGAAGTGAAAATAAAATTAATATAAAGTTACACAATATAACAATAGATCAACATTGTTGTGTTTTAATTGAAAGTCGCAGTATAATTGACTAAGTAAATTCTACGGGCGTTTTTTTTCTCATTGAAAATAATGTTGCAAACACGATAGCCCGCTTTTGGTCACGAAACATTTTGAAACCTTGTAACGCGTCGACACTGACACGTTAGTAAACACACGCTAACCATTTTTGCGGTTTGTTGACTTGGCACGTGACACTAGGTCTATTACTTCGACTTTTAAAACTCTTCTTAATTTATGTATAGTCGCTACACAAAATACTATTTATCTGTTTATAAACTTCTAATTAGTCTTCGTATTTCAGTTAAATCAAATTCGAATAAGAACGGTAGGTTGAACCGTAGAAACTATCTTTTCAAATGTTATTTAATTTGTGCATTGATCTCAAAGAAGATAAAATACAAAGTAATTCATTAAATGAATTTCAGCGCTTTTAACTTATAAGTTTAAAATATAAGCGTAATAACCATGTTATTATCATTACTATCATGTCAGGATTACAATCGATACAGGTAAAAAAAATGAGACAACTATAAGGTATGGACGATTAAAATTAACTGCAGAAACGATTATTGAACATTACAGTGACATTTACGAATGAAGCGATACTCAGATTAGAAATCATTATTGTAAAAGCACGCAAAGAAAATGTCTCGTGGGTTGAGCTGAAATTTAAACTCAAAGGCGTTCGGTCGAAGCGTTATTTTCTTCGAAGCAGTCTTAATAACCCCGAATAGTAGTACAGACGTCTAATTACTTTTCATACTTTTCGTGCGGACTAAGCGTCGACGGTTTATTTGTAGTCGTGCTCGTCGTTTTCATCGTGTCATAGCGGTTCGTGCGACGTATGCTCGTTCGACTTTTAAACAAACGTTTGACTTCCCCTTTGATTTTACGATAATAGGTTTGTTTGCATTCCAATTTCAAGAAGTTTAGCAACGTCTTCGTCAAACCTATAAATATCTTTCAAAAATATTTAAATTTCTGTGCTGTCTTTAAACCAAATTATTATGATGCCTCTTGGTGCGACGATCTAACTTCCAAGAAAACGTATAATCAATATTTATTATGAATTTAAACTTGATAAATTATTGATTATTTGTTGAACGTTAGATTACAGGACGGAAAAACGCACAACTGCATAAACAAAAATGTCGAAGGTTAATTCAAGAATGAACAGTAAAAAATATAACATTTAAGTGTAATCTTGTAAAAAATTGAATTGTTGTATGAGCATAATATTCCAATTAATCTGGCATAACTGCTTGACCATATAATTAAAGATAAATTTTTATCCTCGTATTTGGATGTTGTCTAGAGGTTCGGACGTTTTGAAATGGGACTACGATGTGAATCGCACCGTGTGCGAGCTTCGATCGTAAACCCTCATTATCATTGTAATTATCATGCAAAGGAATATAGCACAATACGGAGCGATGGCGTGCCAGAATGCACTGAAGATCGTTCTTGCATTGAGTCACTTCCAGCGTATCTGAATAAACGACGTTGACTAATTTGGTAAAAAAAATACTCTATCAGTGGCACGGCGATCGGCGTGAGTTGTTGAACCAGGCCTGCGCTATCTGCTTGAAAAATAGTCTCGAAATACAAACCGCATTTTTATATCCTAAATGGATAACACTGCGTCGCAATAATTTTTAATTTATTCCTGCTCGGGCGCAATTTCACGTAGGAAGCCTTATTATTCGAAGTTACTCAACTTCGCGTGTTTAATCGTGCCACTTCGGATCTTAGTTATTGTTCTCCATTTACAACTATAAAATCAGTACACTACGAAGATACATCGGCCGCCGCGCGCCATGGCAATCCTTGCATTAACAACACAGGCGTTCGCGAAACTTTGAAGCATAGACGAAGTTGTGATTGAGACGTTTCTCAATCTCATTCTAATGCGAATTGCGCGGGACTGTTTATATTGGTCCAACTTCTGATCTAAATACATTCAAACTTAATCGCAATTTTGCTTAATTACCTTAATGAATTGTAATCAGAACGAATTCGAAAATTCCGTCCATTTGTTGGTTATTATTAAGATTGAATTCGCCGCGCTCGCAGATCTCATTTGCGATAAGTACTCGGTATATTACATCAATCAAAGCCGTGTTATTTTCGCGAACTCACCTCCAAATGGCAAATTTTGCTTTGAAATGACTTTTTGCCGACTCCGTTAGATTGGGTGACGGTATTGCGCGGGATCATTGCAACGTTGAGTAAGTCGCAATCGTTCGCGTCTTATAAAGATGTCATGCTATATACGGTCGACAAAACTTTCCTGATATATTGTAACCATTAACAGTACAAGCCTCCAAGGACTTATATACGTTCCAGTCTGTCGGACTGCCGACCACTTTGGAACTTTGTTTATCGAATAAATATCTTTACTGCATTCTATGTCGCGTTACCCATTATCCTGCTTCTCGAAACTATACGTCTTTTCGCACTTGTGTAATCTACCCTTTTAGTTTCCACTCGCGTTGCCACTCTTTAGTTTTATTCCTCCATAAATGAATATGATTCATTAACTT
>JABFOX010001520.1:0-12827 GCA_022817665.1 Axea sp. ZL-2020
AATGGATACACCAAACTAGTAATACAATATCGCATTTAATTGAAAAGTCTCGGAGCTGAGTTTGGTGAATTTTTTCACGAAGCACGAACCATAAATTTCATTTTAGCGGAATCGAAATATAGTTCATATTTTAAATGGTGAATGTGATTATGCCGTGTTACACACGCTGCGTTTGAAAAATATGTGGTGTTATTAAAAATTCAAGCACGCGCCGCGAACACAAATGCGTCGCTGCGGAAACCTCTTAAGACCACACCGTACACTCGTGAATGGAATACTCATTTTAAATGTTCATACGATCAAATACTAATTTCGGCAATCACTGTGATGCACTTGTTTTCGCTTCTGTCAAGCTGCTTTAATCATTCAAAGCAACTTCGAACATTTCAGCACGGAATTTAACTTTTCGTAGTTAAGTATTTATTTTGTTACGAACCACAATTGGGCACCCGAACAAATGAATTAATTTAATAATAATTCAACACATTCATTAAACAAATATCAACTGGTGAAAAATAAAATCATTTTTTATGTATATTTTATGTAATATATTTTAATATATTTATATATATTATTTAAATTGTATATTAATATATAAATTAATTTTATGCATTTCTATATAACAGTTTATACAATATTTATATATATTTTACACAACAAAGGTTTCTAAATAAATTCTAGTTACAAAACAGCATGAAAAAAATAAATGAACAAATAATTGTGCAAGCGTATTTAATTGTAAATAAAATATTCGTTCAGCTGTGAAAATGAATCTTTCGAAGTGAAGTTTTAAGATTTGCGATTGATTCAATTACGAAATTTAAATTGATGCTCGATAAATCTTTGATAGAATTCGTTCGAACAATAATTCGAAAAGCGCGCGATAACAAATTGGCACAATTACCATAATTAAACGAAAACAAATCAATCATGATTTAATGATGTGTACATTACTGCTGCGCCACTATCATTTTTTCGGCTTTTTATTTCAATGACCGTAAGCCATTCATTTTCCATAGCACGTTCATAATTCACAATGATTCACGGGGAATCGATAGTGTCATGTTCGTTATGTTCAACTCGACGAGCTGTAAAGCTCTGGAGTTTAAGTCCGAAAAATAAAATGAAAAATATCATCCGAATCGAACGGTACCTTCAATCCTATTAACGAATACTTTCTAATTCTGATTCACTGAAGTAAACGATTTGAATCATTGCATCAAACTATGATAAAAAGCACCATTAATTAATTAGTTGATTAATGTATAACTCGTTAAATCGATTGATTATAATATGCCATAATGCAATAGAATTGTTTTGTTTAATTATTGATTGAAAAGTTCGTTACCATGCATACATTGAGTTTTTAATGTATAAAAACCAAATTAAATTAATTAAAGTGAAAAATAAGATTGCGGTAAAATTTGAAGAATTTACGAACGATACTGCATGAATAATATAAGAAAAGCTACATTTTCCAATCAGCATGATGCCAATTTTTCAATTTTCAAAGTGTCTCATAACACTGCTTCAGGGCAAACGTATAAAAATTTTACTGCCGTGGTTAGGATCCCCACAGAGAACACATTCGATTCATTCGATCGACGCTTATTGCAATGTAGATAAAAGAAAAACAAAGTGTAACTGTCTGCTTGGTATAAGTAAATAGATCATTCACAATTTACGGCGTATAAAATGCTCGATTTTCAGTGCGCAGCCATGCAAGCGTTCATTAACTTTGAATATTGGACTGTGGCGTAATTATAAATATGAAATGGCCCAGGATAATAACTACTATTGCATTCACATTTGTAGGATACTAAGATCGAGCACATTGGTTGTACGAAAGAAGATAATTGTCACAAAGACGCACTCCTACGCCGACAAAATTTAAAGGTTTCTATTTCAGTAGAGTTTATTCAATCTGATTCTAGAAAAAGTAAAGCATACAGAGATCCATGTATGATCTTTATGTGTTTTACATGTAAATTGTAAAAGAAATATTATGTCTACGTGATTCTTTAGTTGCGATTTTACGATAAATATGGATTATATATGGCTTATGCGTATAAGCCAGGCATAATTTCAATAATTTTCTAAACAAATGAATTCGATTATTGTTAAACGAAGTCGTTTAGACGTTAAAATGCAAAATGACAACATTGGTTGTTAGTTTTAATATTGTTACTGTATTTATTACATTCAATTTCTCCGAAAACCACGCAGAACAATTTTTGGTTTAAAATATTATTTTCTTAACGTAACATCAAAACGGGCATGAAACGTATAAACACTGAAATAAACAAAGATACAGCTTGAAGTCATGCATTTACACCGCGCCGTTGCTCGCTTTAAATGCATATCATTCTTTCCGGTGTTAATTTAGCATCAGGAAAATACTATTAAAACAAAAATTTGTTGCCGGATATATAATCCTACTTTTTACACGAGTACTTTTCTCGTATTTTTATACAACGCCAAAATATTCGCGATAATTATTTTAAAAGCGTAAACTTCGTTTTATGTTTTCTTTTTACTTTCTTTTTGTTTATTAATTATTGGTCTTTTAGCAATTATAAAAGATCCTTCTTGTGTATATTTTGAACATAAAATTCCCTGATATTTATACAATTCCTCGAAATGTAAATCGCTCACTTTAAGAGTGTCGACTATATAAAAACATAGACATATATAGTCATTACATGGTCTTTTATGTTCGTTTCATAAAGTATGAATTACTGTACATATTAAACGCAAACTATAAATGCCTTTTTATTATAATTGATGAATATTTCAAAATATTTTTGCAACGTTCATAAAAACTGTGAAACTGTAAAAATTATTTCAGTGTTCTAACTTTAGTAGTATTTTTTTATGCAAATAATTTAAACCAATGCTACAAATATTGTTAACAAAGTTATATGCTTAAAAATAAATGTAACTGTTTGAATTTCGATTTATCGAACAAATTTGTTCATGAGTTAAATCGTTATAAAGTTATATTACATTTAAAGCATGTTTTCTTAAAATATAACAAGTTGAATTCTTTAATGCATATAATATTAAAATGACAAAGCGCGTTATAACATGTTTTATATTATTTGAATGACGCAGTTTTAATTATGAAAAATTGTTTTTCATTTGATATTAAATCACTGAATTTTTGGATAGTAGATCTAAACAGTATCAGGAATACATGCATGATAGTACACACGCATGATAGTACACACGCATATCTATGTACACATGAATTTTATGTCCGTATCACTTATTATTACAATTTCGTTTACGATCAATTTTAGTAGACAAAGTTAAACAAGTTATTCGACCGCTAAAATCCGTCGTAAAATAAAATGCAGACATAAAATGTATACACATGTTATCCCTTTTTGAATCACCCGATACTGTTTAAAAAATTCACGACCATTTATGATTCAACTTCTTTTTAAACTGGACACTTCCGGCTCGATCTTGTGTATGTTTCATTTCGTCTACACTCCATGACATATGATACATGTGCGAACATATGCAGCATAAATCTTCAGCGTTTCTTCTTTTCCCTTTCATAACGTTTGTAAGCATCGAAAACTAGCCCCAATCATCCCTACCGATAAGATATATATTTTCATTTTTATATTCTATTGCTTTATAAATTACACTACGGTATATCACTATCATGATTTACATTTCCCTTCAGTACCGACGCGTGTTTATGTAAAAGGAAATATATTGATTAATTTCAATATTATTGAACCCCATCAATTTAATTCCAATACACTTGAAACATTGCAATTAATTTTTTACGAGTGGTTTAAA
The DNA here is from genome assembly GCA_022817665.1 of Axea sp. ZL-2020. Taxonomy (NCBI): domain Eukaryota; kingdom Metazoa; phylum Arthropoda; class Insecta; order Hymenoptera; family Scelionidae; genus Axea; species Axea sp. ZL-2020. The sequence goes on from JABFOX010001520.1 coordinate 3,817, forward strand.
CAAATTATACAAGATGCAAAATTAATAGTTTTCATATTGTGATTATTAACGTCAGTATTCAGTTTTTGTTCAGTTATTAATCAAATCATTTTTGTCCGATTTAACTGACGAGTTATCGCACGAAGAAAATTAATTTAACTCTGTTATTATTTCATTAGGCAAATTTATAATTTGACATTTCGACCCTGTGTTTTGATTTCTTTATATGCATGTTCATTATATCAACGGATGTTTATATATATTATATTATATTAATAATTATTACTAACAAAAACATACAAATTACTTACACCTACAAATTCAGATGATCGCTGTACAAATAGACAATTTACTTTTACAATTTATATGTAATATTTGACAAGGACCCATAACCTGGGGTCGAATCCTCAAACAAATTAAAAATTTGCCTAATGAAAGAATAATAAAGAATTAAATTAATTTTCCTCTTATGATAACTCGTCAGTTAAATCGGTCAAAAATTATTTGATTAATAACTGAAAAAAAAGAGTTTTTATATTGCATAATTGTAATGTAAAACTATCTAATTCGTTTCAAATGAATAAAAGATACGCATGAATGGATAAACACAAATGATGTAGAAAATTGTTGAGCCCTTTTATGAGAGTCGAAATCATTTGTATAATCGCAAAAGCCATGAGTTTCGTTCGATGTCAAGCAAATGCGAAAGTAACGAATAAGTCGTTAATTCCTCTAAATCTGTAGAGAGATAAGGGACGTCATCGGGTTCTGGCTGCCGGAGATCGAACGAAATCGGACCGCCAATAGTTTTGGCTCACGAAACTTATCCGTTGATCAATCAACATCGTTCCCAAATCGAGCGTCGTAAAATCGAGAATAAGCATCCGCCGAACGAATTGCGCATCAAACTTCCACGGGTGACAGACCTGAAACCAAAAGTATTGATTTGGCGAGACAGTAAAAGTGTCTTAGACGTTGCTCAAACATCACAGGATATATCAACTTATTTTGGAAAAGGTATGAGAGACGATGAAAGATGACAGTGGAAAAAGTTTGAAGCGGTGAGAAATGTTCTTTGAATTTTTACGAGTTTCTTAGCTAATCGATTTTCTTTAAAAAATTTTCCATTCTCAATTTATATTTTCGCTACCTTATTCTGTTTTATTTCACGTGATATCTTCAATTATAGTTTTTCGATACATAAATGATTATTAAAAACAATATTTTTTTGCTCAATGATTTAAAATTAAACATAAATTACATGCTAAATTGTTATAAATATTGAACTGTTTTTGTTTGCTTATCGATTCTCATAAAAAAAAGGAATTTATTGTACAAGATAAATTTTATTGGAGTTTTTATTATAGATGAACAATGCATTATAAAGATAAAAATTTATAGTATATTTTTATGACTATATTTCGATATAAAGTATCAAAAATTATTTCAAAATGTTATCATAATCGTTATTTATACTGACTACGTACACGATTCAAAATAGAAAAGCTAAAATATTCTTTAATAATATTTTAATATATTGAACAATTGTTTAATTTAACATAAAAACATCTTGTGTTATTATTTTCTAATCTTCGTATCGGCATTTGAACGGCCAAGTAAAATTTTCAATGTGCTATTTTACGACGCGTTATTTATCAATTTTTTAGTTATTTCGACAGAAAATATTTTATAAAATTCAGAATAAAATCAGTTTTGGTCAAGATATACATACATTGAAATTGAAGAGTGTTTTAAATATTTAATGAAATATAACTAAAGGATTCACAATGATTTTAACAACATTAGATTGTATGATTAATGTAATATTACCAAAAGTCATAAAATAAATGTGGTTTAAAATTAATTACAGTACACTTTAAACACAAAGAGATACACTTTTAACATTAAATATTTAGAGAAGCAAATATTTTCGGTATTTTAATACTCCTGTGCCAAAACTAAACCTGCTAAAATTAAATAATGTCTGTGTAAATTCAACATAAAATGTATATTTTATAAATATTGTAATTTAAGCTTTGCATAATTCATTTTTTCCGTGCCATTTTATTAATTTAACCATGTTTTTAAAATACAAATATTAAATTCAGTGTTATTTTCAACTTATTAATAATGAATAATATTAATATAATCGGACGGCAAATCTGTTTTTTTTTTGTTTTTTTTTACGTGAAAGTACTTTAATATTAAATAACATTTACAAGTTTAATTAATTTTCTGTTAAATTAATAATATCCATTTTTATAATATTGATATGCAACATAAATATCATAAATGTACATTTGAAACTTAAAGTTATAAATATTAATATAAATAATATTCATTTCTCTTACAGCTGAATAATAAGTAAACAAAATTGAGCAAAAAATAAATAATGACGTGAATGTTTTAAAATTATGCTACCAAACAGATTATATTTCAAAACGTAATTTAAATTTATTAATGAATATTACACATTATTATCAAAATATTATTAATCGAATTATTCACATATTTATATTGTATTTGTATTTACATGCTGTTTAGTACGGAGCAACATTAACTTACAGATAATTGTTTTTCCAAATAACTAAAATTTCAATGCTATTAGTACGATTAACAGATACCTTTTCACACTGTAAATATATTTTTTATGGACTGCTTATTTACATATCTGTTTTATTTGCATGAACGCAAAAAAACATCTAAAGAATTTAATTGTTCGTAAAAATTCAAATATTTGAAACACTGGCAGAATATTTTAAATCGTTGTCCAAATATGATTAACTTCTGTGCACCGCTTTGACTTGACGTTTGTAACGTTATTAACTTCTACTTATTTAACTAAATTAATGATATTTCAACATCAACACATAACGCAGCCGTTGATTCATGTAAAAACACTCATCCAAAAGTGTACGTATAGCAATCAAATATATTGATCCCGACAATGACATCTGTATTTACACCTATAAACTCGTACGTGTGAACGGATAAATTGCTTGCCGTTCTCTGAAAAGTTTCCCGGAGTATAGCGATAAATATTGATACAGGGAATTATAAAAGATAACGATTGCAACGTATTCAACAGATCCCTCGAGAATCGCGGAAAAGTTGCATTCCAACTGGTTTTATTCTCCAACATCGGTTTGACGAAGTGAAACCGAATTAACGCCACGAATTCAATCAGCGAGTTAGCTCAGCCGAAACTTCTTCGTCGACTCTCCGAATCTGGTCCGGCTAGAGACATGGCTGGTAACGAAGGTAAATCGTGACGAGCGCAAATGCACTTTTCCCCGTGTTCCTTATCTCGCGCTTCTTTCGGATTTCGTACTTTTGGATACATTTGCGAATTCTGTGCAGGTTTTTGCAATAAAGCGAGGGAAGTTCAATCAAAAAGAAGACCAGAACTGAGTGAGAGAAAACGAAGGAAAAGTAAAAAAATAAATTTACTAGTTTGCGAAAATTTAACGCAATGAAAAAAAATTATTCAGATGAAAGTAAATTCAGTCAATCTTTCGTTTCGAAGGAATTATTCTTAATTACTTCTGTTTGTGAATAAATATTTTTTGTCTCTGAAGAGGCGTATTTTTAAGTACCAATATTTTTTCATTTTTGTTTGCAATGGTTCTTTTTTGTGTTTATTCAATTATTCATTGTTCTCGTGTGTCACAAGCAAATGTTGCTTTTATTTCATATTAATGCAAGATGAGATAATTGTTATGATTTTGTAAAAATTAAACAAACAGTTGATTAACCGTCGTTTAATAACTTTGAACAGAATTTAATGAGGGAGTGTTCGTCCTCTCATCCTTTATCCTGGTATTCGGAATATTCGTAAGCATCGTGTACACGCTGGGCAACGAATCCTCTTAGAGACCTTCTTGGAAGACAGCTATGCAACACATTTCCACCGACAAAGCTATCAACTAAAAACTTGCGTTAAAAAAGACTATAAAAACAGTAATAATACTTACGTTCTTCATAATGCATTTACGTCTATTTTATTTAAAATTAATTATATAAAAAATGAAGAAAATGTACATTAAAAAGTGCAAAAATGCAAGAACTACGGCATGATTAAAATGAAATAAAGTATTATGAAAAGTATACAGTAAATGTGTATAATCAATTCTAATACTTTAATTTTTTAAAATAAATCGGATTTTATCATACGTAACAGATTTCTCTTCAAAGTTCTAAGACTGTACTCCGCTGTATTGAATTAGTTTTACGTCCGAGTCTTGGAATTTTGAGCAAATTAATTGTACTTCGTTCAGTACACGTATAAACGTGTTTGTCATTTTTAGTGATAAATTATGCATAAGAATGAAATGTAATTATGTTTTTCATTATTGTCAGCTCTTTTTTTGTGACTACAAACGAATCCTATCAATCTCGGTCTACTTTGCCATCTAAGTGTACCGCGCCGGGGAAAGAACGGGAAGAGAGAGAGTGCGAGAAGTTTCCTAATTTAGCGTCTAACACATCTTTCCCTCCCACAACCCTCGCTGTTTCTCTCTTGACCAACGACCTACATCGTCCAACTTCTCACTTCGAAACGACCGGCTGGCTCTCACTCTTGTGAAACCACGTGCATACACGCCGCGCAAAACTGTTGAAACGAATTTTAATTAAATCCACCGTATTCTCTTTACCTTCATTTATTTTACTTTTACGCCACTTTACGTCGCAATAACATCGTACATTGTCTCCCGTACGATCACGCTCATTTTCTCAATACAACCCGTACAAATTTTGCATCATGAAATCATATTCTTTCATTAATGGGAGTGATTTGAGGCACATTGACAGAGGCACTTTGTTTTTAAGTTCAAAAAAATTTTATTCAGAATGCATTTCTGAATAGAGTCTCGGTTTTTTGAATCAAATTTAAATTTTCTCGAATGAAACGGTAAAGTTGAAACGAATCAACAGTAAGGGTCGGAGTAAATTTTTACCGTCTTAAATTACAACCACGAAAGATGACTGCGCCACTCGTCAAAAATCATAGACGATGTCGAATTCTCGCAACACTGATTGATGTATTTGACGTGTTTCAACACACGTATTTTGCTCTTCTAACAACGTTTAAACTAGGATTATTTCGATGACCTAGCTGCGTCGTTTGTTTTATTAATTACGCAAAAGTAGCAACATGAATTTGTATATCCATTATCTGCATTAAAAACTTCATAGCACGACGCAACTTTTTCATGGCACAAATTGTTTAAATTATGAGAAGACATTCTTCTTATTCAATTACGTACTTATGGGTAATATTTTTGCTTGCAAAGTGATCTATCCCTCGAAAGGATACAACTAGCTTCATACCGAAGGCAAATTTATTAATCAATTATTTTTGTTCAAACTCTACTCATATTAATTCAAATGTTATTTATGGACGTATTTAACATTTCCCGTTTTCACCTCTTTCTTATTTTTCTTCGTTCAAACTTTTCGTAATTCCTTTGAATAACCGGAACGCATCGTTTATTACTTTTTTATTCAAAGCATTACTTTCACTCTGTCTTAATGCATTCTCATACAAATTGTATCCGCTAATATTACCTCGCGTACAATTGATTAATATCATTTAAAATTCAAATGAGATTTTCTTCGGATTATTCTCGTCTAGTTGCTATTTTTCAAACAACCTAAATCTAGCATCTACAAAATAAAACATCACAGGATCATAAAGTCAATCTGTTTTGTGTTTCAATTTATGATACCAAGTTTTTTCAACAATTCCTCATATTCTCTCTTCAGCGTAAACACAAAAATTACTTCATAATTGCAAGAGAAATACTTTGATCATTTTTAATATTTCTGTTAGTTTTGGTTGTACAGCACAACTGTGCAATTTTGTGATTTCTATTGTGCGAATATGTATAGCGTGCTTTTAAAACTGAGTAATTTCATTTTGTATTACCTTTTATAATTAAACTAAAATGTAACTCGACTGTGCATATTCTTGCAAATAAAAATGCAAAGCAAAATTACATCAGTCTACCCAGAGATTGACAACACAAGGAAACAAATTTTGGTAATTGTGAAGTTCTACCCCGTCCCCTCCGAACCAGTCCTTGTTTTCGACTCGGCTTTCAACGTTGATTACTAATCTGAAAGAATTTTATGGAGGTAATGAATCATTCTCGAGATGATCGCGATTTAAATACAGTTTTAACGCTGATTATGAATCTAAAAGAATTTTGCAAAAATCTGTAACAGTTCATGAGATATTCGTGATTTTAATTTAACAAAACTAAGGCTGTTAGTCCGTGGGAATTTTGCTATTTTTGTTAAATGAAATTTGCCAGTACTTCATGAATCGTTAAAGATTATACAATTCTTTCAGATTCATAATCAGTTATGAATAGAGTTAAAAACTTCATCGATTTCATGTATGATATTTAATATGAAAACTACTTGTATAATTGTACGTTATGTCACAATTATAATGTGTTAATGTATATCCAATAAAAACAAATTCTTTCTTTTGTTGATATTCGATTTTTTTAATAATTAATACATTAGTTCGCGAATTATCTAATTGTACCATTCATGGATAAACATGAACACAACAATTTCATCTAGTAGCAATGTCTGATATAATTATATCTATGATACGAGTGTAATAATATAGTTATATCTGTCAGTAACAGATACAAAGTTAATATTTTTAATTAAATAGATAATGCTTAAAAAAATAATAAGACGCAATCACGTCTTTCAATTATTAAGATATTCTTTGAGAGCTTTTATATATTAAACAACCGGCTGTTATTATTACTACTTACGTTTATGATAGTAGTAGTCAAAATGCAATCACAATGTTAAAACATCGTTTATTTTGAAGTACCTGTCATGTCAAGCTGTAATAACAATTTTATAGGTCAATCACCTTTGATAGTTGAATCGGCGATTGCGGTGAGCTTTAAACTAAAATATAAATTCAATTTAAATAATAAAGTAATAGAATATTATGATCTTTTTTTAGATCTCTAAGAAAGAGATCTTTAAGGAGCCACTTTTTATTCATGTATAGAGAAATTATGTTTTTTACGTATTTTCTTTTTGGAATAAAATCTTACTTTACATATCTTTATTTTAATATAATTCTGAGTATAGAAGTACAAATACAAGTAACAATATATTTCTGTTTCTTTTTCAACTAAATGATTTAATATTATTTATATATATACTTTTTTGTTGTACAGAAAAGATTGTAATTATTTTAAGTTTCAAAGCATCGAATTTCTCATTATCAGACATGTAATGAATTAAGATATTACATTATTTATTTTATTATTTAATAAATAATGATAAAATTAATATACGTATCCTAATGTTTTTTTAGCAAGTCAAATTTATTTGCAAATAATAATTATTTTACAATTATAAATAAATAAATCAAAATACTACACACATTATATAGCAGAATTAATAGAAATGTCAGGATTAAATGTCACACAACAGAGTTAGTTTTGATCTAAACAAATAACCACAAGATAATGTAAAGTACACATGTTGATATTTTGAATGAAAAGTGAACTATTTAAAAATTCCGTTTAATAAGAAATGAATATCGCGGGATATTTTTTATAGATAAACCTAGTATATTGATTGGAATGGGCATTCGATGTTCATATAATGCAGTGATGGTATCTCAGGTTATTTGCCATATTTTCAAGATATTATGATGATCGTAAAAATAGTTTAAGGTTATTTTGTAGGATATTTAATGCCATTAGGACGAGATTATATCAAACTTAAATTGAAAATTGGTTTTTATATTTAACTTCAATTATTATCTTAATTCAACTATTTTAATGATTCTGCTTCCTCTTAGCCTGTACGGGCGCAAGCGAGATAGCACTAATTTGTGACTTTAATTAACTACATTCCACTTTTGTGGACTCAAAATAAATAAAAATTAAACATGCAAAAGAAGTTTAAATCATATTAACAGTTGTAAACAATGTACTAAATTATGTCGTGAAATGCACGTTGTTTTAAAGTTAAATTAAGATTTGCAAAATTGTTAGGAAATATCAGAGCTATAAGCATCAATAAAATGTTACTTCAATGCAATGAAAGATAGTAATTGTTTTATATGAGTTTAAAAAATGTTTGGCAGTTTATTTATAAACGTCAAAAGGGAATGCTAGTTGATAATGGATTAATATCTTATTAATTCCTTATTTGGCATTTGGTTATGCAAATTTTAGAATACACATTACCAATAAATATATATTTATAATAATGTTAATAAAAAAAATGAAATGTTTTGTAGTAATAATTTTTTATTGAAAATATTTATTAATACTTTTTTAATAGAAGTACTATGAAAACGAAAACAATGACTTTTGCATGTTTGATCGAAGACATAGTTTCTATTGTGAGGTTCTTTTCAATGAGTTTATATATAATCAATGTTTGAACTCGTGTTATTATTTATACATTATCATTATAATTACAAATTTGGCTATTTTACATTAGCATAAAAAGAAAAAGTGCCTTGCCCATAGGGACTGAAAAAGTTGAATAATCGTAAATTAAGTAGATCGACTGAAAATCAAGTTCACATTGTTTTCAAATATATAGAGTATTATTGTCAAGAAAAAAATTAACTCGTTAATGCGGATTAAGAAGAAATATTACCTTCAGTCCTAGTGCATTAGATAGGAACAATGGTATTAATAAAAAAATATTGTATAATCTTTATTATAAGAAACAAATATGTTTAAAAAAATCATATGAAGCGAATTATTTAATTTTTTCTTATAGTTATAGAAAAATATAGAATTAATTTTTAAATGAAAGTAATAAAATCTATATAAAATACCTCTCATAATTACGATAAAAATATGCTCGATTAAGTTCGTTTATTGAAAGTATAGTAAATAATTTTTTTTGAGTTTAAAAATTCAACAGTATTGCTCTGCATATTAATGTTTTATTCAGTATAAAATTTTGTTTTAATTTGCAATGACTCGCTTTTTCCGAAAAAACAAATGATATATTTAATTATT
>JABFOX010001521.1:0-12826 GCA_022817665.1 Axea sp. ZL-2020
CCTGACCTTCGTATACGCTTTATGTTTATGCGCTTCTTCTTTCTCGTGCGCGAGACGTTTTCCACATGTCACCCAATCGTGATCATCTCGTCTCTTCCTCTGCTTCGTCCTTTCTTTGTCTGTTCTTTTCACTTCTCATTGTATTTTTTTTTTTATTTCTCTGAGGACAGATAAGTCGTGATGACTGTTAGTTGTTTCAATGATGCAAATGAGTGTTTAACGTGAATTATCGTTGTCTATGATTATGAAAGTTATGATGTCAGAAAAACGGCGACAGCAGAACGTTGTGATGATGTCTTAACTAAAGTTCTTGTTCAACTTTGTATAAAAGGAATTCATTAAAGGAAATTATGCAAGAAAGCAGTAAGTTAGGATTTTATTTAATATATCGTAGTACATATTTTTTTTTTTTTTTTTTATTATTACAAATAAAAATAAAAATTTGTTTGAGAAGGATGCCGCACTTTTCTTATCAAAAATTGGGAAGTGTATCACAGAACTGTACTCAAATAACTTTTGATCAACATCTTGAGAGAAACTAAATATTAAAAAGTTTGATATTTTAATGAAAGCTGTGTGTATTTAAGATAAATGCAGGGTACTTTTTATAAGTGTGTCGAAATTTATAAATCATTAAGAATGGAAATGTAAGTTAACATGGAGAGTTCTTTACCTATTTTTGTTTCTACATTTTGTTTCAAAGCCTTTTATGAACATTTGTGAACTAATAAATCTATAAGTCTCAAATACGAACTTAATTTTTGAGGGCAAAAACTTAATCGTTACAACCACGATTCCCGATCAATATTATTTTAAGATTATATTAATTTTAATTTTAAATGTACGGATAGCTTTCTAATTGTAAAAGCGACAAGTTAACATTTACAGCGTTTAATGGCGCAAATAAACTATTTAACCCATCGGATATCCATTTATTTCACTCAGATACCACGCGAAACCAAACAACGAGGATTCTAATTCAAGTGTGCCGACAAAACTTCGCCACCGCGGAATTTCAAAACAAGATTCCACAGTGCGATTTCGCGGCAATTTATGAAGTCTTTACTTACACAACGGACTCGATCAATTAATTACTTTTCTATTTCAAGAATCAGTTAGACACAACGCGGTTCTATCATCAGATACATTTCAGCATCTAATTTAAGATCTCGTTAGCTGCTGGTAACTGCGATTGAAATAGATCTTCATTGGAAGCAATTTTGTCGAAATTACGCGATATAATGGACATTTTTTCGCGAGTTAAAGGGTACATCTCGAAGTCGTTATAGGATAAAGCAGGGAACGGCGATGGCGATCGACTTAGCGGCACAGTTATCATCGATCTACCCGACTAAAGTTGCGCACCAAGAATATACTCCGAGGCTTGGCAGTTTCATCGCGATTCCATTAAGTTAGTTTGCTGCAACTGCAGCTTCTTACAATCGCCGCCTCCGAACACTTGGCTAACAGGAGCTGCGCGTTATCTCACGGGGCGATCGTAATTTAGCGGAGCGCAGCAATCTCTTGCACACGCGAGCCACGCGTGTACAACTTTTGCCACACGTATGAGGGATGCTACGCGAAAAGACCAACCCATATAACCGAGATAAATATGTTACGGGAATCGCGAATCGTGCGCGCCAACCTTTCCCACATGCCGTATTTTCCGGGATAAGCTTTTTGCAAATCTCCGCGACCTTTAGAGCTGCGCGCCAACACCATCCCGTCGTAAGTCAATATTTATATTCATTATCGCGCAGACCGATCAAACATCGTCTGATTTCAATTGTAAATTGTTGCTGCACACGATCAAATTACGCGATGGAGAGCGAACGAACCCGTTGCTCGTTTTGAGTTGCAACTGTTTTGGCGTGACACGTTCGACACTTTTCACAGAGCGTGTGAAGACTCGTTGCCCGGTATTACAACATTTTCTTCCACGTGAGATAAAATCCGTTTGATAATAAGCGCTGCTAAATTACACTTTCATAGGTTCATCGGTGAAATATTAATTCTATGCACGATGATAATTTCTGACATTTTGGCTCATCATTATTCTTACTTATAATTAAGATTTTTTAAAAGTGAATTTTAAGATAAGAAATTATATTAATTATTTTAACTTGTATTTGGAATTATTGAAATATGTGCTGATTAATAAAATAAAAATACTCGCTAAAAGAATGGAATAATAATATAACTTAATAAAAAACAGAAATAAATTAACAATCGATATTAAAAAATTGTTTTACTTGACATTCGCGTTTTCTTTTTAACCGAAGTTATTTTACTTTACTTCATTATTATATACACTTTTTTCCACTATTATAGCAAATGAAGACTAGGATTATAGTACACTTTTAACAATATTTGTATGATTATAAAAAAGAAATTAAGTGTGAAAATCTTTGGATATATCGATATCTTGCCAGGTGAAAATATATTTCATGTTCAATCTTGTTACAATATTGTGTCAATAATATCTAATTATCGTTTAAACATTAATATCCTTTAAATTTATATATAAACTATTAACTTTTGTATTAGAAAACTACTGCGTTAATTTATTATTAAATCAATAATTTCGCTGGACGATTCGGAATTAGTGTTTTTTTCTTAGTTATCCTTTTGTTGGGACAATAATTATTATGTGATATTTTAAGTATAAAATAAAAGAAAGAAATTAATAATATATTAATGTATTAAACATTAATAATCAATAATGTGTGTTTTAATATAAAACAACAATTATTTACATAATAAAAGTTTTTTTTCTTAGCGATAAAAAACGAATGACAATTAATATTAGACTGTTCGTATTGATTCAGTATAATGTACCGACACTTAACCAAACATTATTAATAATGGTTCATTATCAAGACAGTGCATAGGCAATTATCAGAGCTAACATTGGGTAAACATTAAATGATGTTTCATTTTGATGTTATATCAACATGCAAAGTTGTCGCTTGCTTACTGATAGACGGTATTGTGACAATGTGCAGTCAATAATACACTTCTATAAGGAAAGTTTAAGTTCATTTTACTTTCAGAAAGAAATACCAATAGAATTAACGACAGATTATTTCAAACACAATTTAAATTAACCTTTTAATATTTTATAGCATATATAATAAAAGTATAATGTAAACTGTAGTTTCAATATACATAAATTATAGTTTTATTTTATACTGTTATAATTCTAAGTCATAATAACATAGTAATTATTAGTACGCTTATCACGATTAACTGTATAATTTTATTGTAATAAAAATGCACAGTTAATTGTGTGAATATTGCGAGTAAAAAGTTAAAGTTATTATCATTTATAAGATTATTTAACACGGCAGCTTTTTTGCCAATTTATAATTTTCTCATTCTTGAATTTTATTATGTTCGTGTCATAGTTTAGGTCATTTATCTTTACAAATTAAAACTGAAATAAATCTTTGAATTATTGTTAAATAATTATTATTGATTATCTGACTAAAATTTATAATGAAATGTCTCATTAATTGGCATGTCCTATAAAATAAATTAATAAAAACACTCAAAAACCTTAACAGTTAATTTAATTCAATAGCAAGCCATAAAATAGTTCAGACAGTATTACTAGGCAAGTATTTCGTCATGTAGTATTGTAGCTTCAATCATGGGTGAAACTTAATAAATGATAACAGCGAATAATTACAAATGGTAGTAGCGTAAAAATATGTCGAATTAAATTCAGGTTGCTAAAAACAAGTGCAAAAGCATAACTAGATGGAAAACACTTGTTAACACTTTCGACCGAGCGAATAAAATGGTGCCTGTCCAAACTAAATGTAGTTGCATCTTTTATACGTGTTATCGCTTGCATCTGCAACCTCGCAATCGAACTACCGCGGCCTCTGTCTGACGTTCGTTATGTCGACTTTACTTTGTGTGTTGTTTCGAGAAAAGAAAATAAAATAAGTCAAATGCATTAAGGAATAAGGCAAGAGAAAGATGGAAATAATGCTGAATGAGAGAATGAATCAAAGAAGTCTATTGTGTGCTTAAATACATAGTTTGCTTTTGCATACAATTTTTCGTCCACATCAAATCCTCTTACGAAATTAAATTTTATGTCATTCATTCGCGAAAAAATCTATTTTTAAAGATAGTTTTATCTGGTTAGCTAAATTGGAAATTATTGAACTTCTTGTTATACTGTAAATAATAATAATAATAATAATAATAACGATAAATTTATTAAGAAATATTAATTAAAAAATAATAAGAATGTATTACTATTGTTGCATTCGCAACCGATTTAAAGTACAATAAATTACAAATTGCATATTTCCCTACATATTTTTCGTTCTAGAGTGCGAGAAATACTTTACGCAGTGAAAGTATGGTTTTACATCTACGAATGGTAAAAAATATCATTTAAATAAAGTTTAGAGGTAAATAATTTGCAAATCATTTTACTTACACAATACTATATTATTTTGTGGTATAGTTTTAGTATAAGAAATATTTAATGATTATTATTACACACGAAGTAAATTTACAAAAAAATCGTGGAATAGTGTATGATTTATACTTGCATACCTTCGCATTTTGTATATAATTTGGTGTCATATAAAATTCTACATGGAAATTTGCCAAATATGCATATATATGAAATCAGTAGTATATAATTTATAATTTATAGATGATAATCGAGATAGCGCTGTAAAAAGTCGCAAAACAAGGGTGTGATAAATGAAGCTCCTATTGATTTTTGATCGTATCAATTGATTGTGACTAATGGAACTGGGTTGCACACCGTGTTATTATCAATACGCATTTTCAATCCAAAGAGGCATAACATTAGCTCGTTGAAAACATCATTCGTGATACTTATACTTGTATAATTGTCATAAATTATACGTTTTGGATTTGTAGAGATGCAGTAAATATCATACGGTTTCAAATGCGTAACGGATATTCAACTGACGAACTGTTCATTATCATAAGTCGTACTTACATGCCGAACGAAATTCCGTGATAACGCACTTTTCAATCACGTTTTTAATTGAATTCATTCCAATATTATAAATCAATCAGTAATTAATCTATGAATTGATTTCATGCACTCGTAACACGCATATGTGCTTATATTTAAATCGCGTACTCTTCTGTGCGATAATTAAAAGTTGCTGTGCTTGCGCAGAGCAGCAGTTATAATTTCATCGAATAATATAAATAAAAAATAAAACATATTGCAAAAAAAAACTGTTTACCACAGAGAATATCGATGAGTAGCCAGCTGTTATCCGGCACTCAGTGCATACTTTGTCCCTGTTTTTCTTTTATTTTGTTCCTTCGCAGTGGAGCAGCATAGTATTATCAACTCGACAATTCGGAATTAGGCGAGTACATTATACTTATTGTACAAAATTTCAAGGACTTTTTCAGCGAGTGTTGCGTGCAATTAGAACGGAGAGTAGGTGCTCCTCGGGCATGCGAGTGAGTGCACTCGGTGTGCCGGCAAACAATGGCCGAGTCTTTTTCGCATGCGACTAATATCGTCAGTACTCCAGTAATTGTCGGACAATTACGACAGGCGCGTTTAAAAAGTGCTCGGCGCTATGCGAAACCTTATCTTTATTAATGTATCTCGAGCGGCCGCGCCGTACATACAGCAGACGCACAACAGTTATTATTTATTCTTAATGTTGCGAGCAAGATGAACAATGCATTTCGTCTGATAAAGGCAAATCAAACCCCGTTGTCAGCAAACGAGATCGCGTTGAAGCCTAGGATAATAAAGCGGGATAAAGTACATTGTTTATATTTAATCGATTATTTATATCGAGAAAAAGTAGGATAAAACGGAATATAGCTTTGTAAACAAGGGTCAAAGGATTTCCTTTATAATTCTCTATTATAATACATTTTCATCGTCAAACATGAGAAAGTGGATCGAGATAATATTGAAAATTTACTTGATTTCGGTATTTATCCACGCCTCGACAAAGTTCGTGAGAACTCTCAAGAATCAAAATTTAATGGCAATCACTTGCATCGAAGTTTGCCGCCTTCGAGACAAACTTATTTTATTTCGTGAAAATTAACGTACGATTTCAAGCATATAATTTGAAATTGATAGTACAGGAATCGACAAGCGGATACATAATGCAACGATAGTTCTGAGCTTGTATGCAGACCGGATGTGCCCATACTAAACTTGCATACTGAACCGCTGACAAAACCTCTTAGAAGAACGTGCAGGCTCGCACTATTATTGAAGTTGAACGACTTTCCTATCATCATTTTTTATCAGTATAAAAATTTATAATTGGAGTTGGTTCATGCATCACACAAGGACCTTGTATTTATTATTTACAAATCATTAAGAGTTTTAACATTTGTTCTAAAAAATAAACTACAACAGAACTATCTCGAAGAATTGTAATATTAAAAAATGCATTAAATTAATTTCAGAGTGACATTAAAATTGACAAATGTTGAGAATTATAATTATAAAGATATTCCTAACATATTAATAATATATAAATTATACACTATCAATATATTGACAGTATATGATCAATATATATCTCATTTTTTTATAACATATGTTATTGATATATCGGGAATATTCAATAACAAATGTCCATTTCCATTGAAGAAACTATTGTTTATATAAAATAACGCACATTTACGAACAAATTTAATTAATTACAACATATTTATTTGTGTTTATATAACTGAAAATTGTTTTGCATGGAAATTTAATTATTATGAACAAGAGTAAAACTTTATTTGAAAATGAAGGAAATCAATGTTGTTAATAGTACATTTTATTTTTATTCATCACACAATTTTAAAAATTGTAATGAAATTGTATAAATGACATAATTATAGTTATATCTCACTAAGTGTATGGCACAGAAAAAGTTAATTACAACTAATTTATATAATTCTATTACTACAAATAATGAATTGAAATGTAACATTTGCTATTTAATCAATCGGGATGTATTAGATTTATGTAGATCATACTAAAACGTACCGCTGTATCTAGATCTGCACAGGTCAACCAGACTCAATTATGTGCATATCAAAGTGACCTGATCAAATATTTTCACTCATATCTATGGTTTCTTCGTATTTGATCTCAAATAATAATAAATCAGTTTAAATTAATTGGTCTTCCAAATGTAAACGTCAGTGGAAAAAAAAAAAAAAACTTTAAAAAATTGAATTCACTTTGACAAAAATCATTAAGCAAAAAGCTTGAGTATTTTAAACTTCACGCCTGCTTGTGTGTTCTTGGTGATATGAACGAGGGAAAAAAAGGGGTAAAAACGAAGTAAAAAAGAAAACAAACGCCGACATCTGCGAGTGAGTTTTGAATTCGATAGGCGCGTCGCGTCGTTTCATTGTTTTAATTAATACGCCACGTGTTCCTTCGTCCCCTATATGCAGAACTCGTCCTCGTTCTGCAAAGAACAAAGCATTGAGCAGCATCTGCTACCTCGTACTTCTTTCATACGTACATGCACATATCAATGTATTCATGTGTAAGCCGTCATCACATGTAGCGCAATAAATCCGCGATAATATACGATAATTATTCGTTGTTTATTTGTAATTGCTATTGTTATTTGTTAAATCTTGACGTCGGCGAGGTGCTTAAGTTGCGTATCGTTGGACGCGCCGTTCATCATGCATTACCGACCTATAATACTTAATCAATTACTGATAAACTACATTACATCATTACATCACGTAAACTGTAATTAAATGGTCGGTACTAATTTGGTGTATAAACAGTGTGTTAATTTGTATTATTTTGGAATTTACGGTACATAAAATTACGTATTATATTAAAAGTTATGCGTTATATTATTTTACAAATTTAATTAAAAATTACGATAAATTGTTGTACCAGTAATTCAAAATATATCAATTTGATTTTTTCTGTCTTCGACCACTTCAGAGCTTTCAAGAACAAAAAATATATTATATGAATAAAAATATGTCTTTGTAGTTGGAATAATTTTATGGATAAAAATTAGTTCAGTGATATGACAATCAGCTGAATAAATTGCTAGAAAATCTGCAATGGAATGAAATTTTTAGCAATTGAAACATTTTATCCGAAAAAGATGTTATTTGTATTTCAGTAATAACTCATTCCTGAAAGTCTTAAATGATTTACACACAAAATTATAGTTATTAGAAAAGAACGAAAAATTCAATAAGTTTAATAAATGTATTTCTCAATAAAATTGCAATAACATTATCGAATTTCTAGTTGAGTTAATAACATTAACTGTCACAGTCAAATGTTTTTTTGCTTATAAATATTTGTCTTTAATTCTTTGAAATGTTCATAAAACTGAATTCGTTGACATTTAACATTTGAAACTTTGCACGCGTTTTCATTTCAAATATCTTACATTTGCATATCTTTCACATTATTATCTTTCACATTACATATAATTGTCTAATATTTCTATGTTCTAGCCAATGTCCTGCAGCATCATATCTCACGTCAGACATTACTCTCATGATCAGTATATCAACGTCACGTAATTATCAAATGTTATTCCATTTGGAATATATGTATGTCTTCATTTCAAGCTTCTTTTACATGGTTACATAAATCATAATATTTTATTATGTTTTTAATCTAAATATCGAAAACCTGTTGGCAACGCGTTTATTTATAAAAATAATATATTTTATTATAAATGTAAAATTAAGGGAAAACCATTTAATGATAATTAGTTTAAAACTAATGTCTAAAAATTTTTTTTTTACGTTTTGTGTAAAAATATTGCGTTATACACATGTATGTACTTCATTATACTTAATGTTAAAGAGCGTAACACTGATAATTAAGGTGTATGAGGTAACAAATTCACTTTTATACTACAATACATTTGGTAAGAGGACAACACCAAGAAGACAGATTCTATAAATATTATAACAAGAAATTTTTTTTTTTTTCATAATTCTAGTTGAAACCTTAAATGTAACGTTTTTTTATTTAAGAACATTAAAACATTACGTATCCTATTTAATAAAAATATTTTTTATGGTTATTCTTTATTTACTTTTATTTTATATTAATAAAAAGATAATAAAAGAAAGTTTTTAATGTTGAGATGTTACTTAATTGGATTGCATTATTAATTCAAAGATTTTGGAGGAAAATTTATTTCAGAAAGTAAATGTTTAGATTGTTTTTATACAGATTTTGTATAAACTTAAGTTCAGATATTCAAAATTAATTATTCTTGTAATTATTTAAACATTCAGCTTAGAAGTGCAAAATTAGAGCTTTCAAAATAGCATTAACGTTTTATTTTCGGACTATAAATATGAAATCAATAATTTAAATTTTGGAACGAATAATTGGCTTTAAAACGCTGAGAATTATGCAGATAAATGTCAACCATTTCATTGAATCTAATAACGAATGTATGACATCTTTAATAATTACGATTTGCTACTAAAGGGGTTAAAAGTTTATGAAGAATCAAAATGTAACAAACTGTTGATACGTTGCATAAGATGATGGAAAAAATCGTTTATCTCAACGATCCACACAAGCGTTATAATTCAAACTAATTGAACGTCATTACTCGTAAACGATAATACTATTCTGATGCAACTGGAACAAATCATTTTACGAAATACCACTTGCCTCACACTCGCTGCGAATCGTTCGTGAATCTGATGAAGTCACGTAATCCTTATAAATACTGACATAAAGAGTTCATAGAATTTGCAATCGTCGTACTAATCACGCTCGAACTCGCGTGCGTCTGGATTATCGAAAGTCTGCAAAATCCGTGCTCGTTCATCAATATGTTCATCCATTTATCTGTCCCATATTCAACAAAAAAAATTCAGTTTCGTGAACTATAATGCTTAATTGAATTTCGTTATTATCAGATAACTTAAAAGCAATCATATTTCCAGTCGTTCTTATCAAAATTTAATTACAGATTTACTATCTGAAAATCAGTACTAATATTTAATACCACACATTTACCACAATTTTTTGTCTTCGCCTGTTCCGTCGACAAATAGCTTAAACAAACAAAACGGCAATTTGTTAAAGCGAATGAAAAATGAGTGAAAACCGCAGAGGTGTCTCAATTTAAGTTATGAAATTTATGCTCGTTTACAGTCAAATGGCTAACGATGCAAACGAGAAATAAGTTGAGCGTCGTTACATTGTCAACTATCATTGTATAGACTTTGCGTAAACCACCAGGAACTAGTTCCAAATGGAGTCTTTTGCGGGAATGCGTGAGATTATACTCGAACGATAATAATCCTGGCTCTCGAAGACCCTTTCTGTAAAAAAGCTAAAGACACGGCTAAGAGCCGAAAACGCGGATCCGGTCCGCAAAAGAGTACATGAAAGAAAGTACTCGGTCCACTCGTCTACAAAGATCTGCCCGAGTTCCTCATCTCGTCGTCATCCATTGCCATTTCACAAGCGTTATTCGACAGACTGTATAATCATGTATTACGCAGTATAATCGTTGTAAGTTGGCCGTGCACGGATGTATGCTTGATATTGGTTCAACAAAGGTACAAATCATTAAATTTTTACTTGATGTACTTTCTCGTGAGTCGAATAATGATATTTCTTTTTTCAAATATTAAAGAACTTACAAGCTGCGTTTTGTAAATGTGAGTTTATTCGTGTACTAATAGGCTTTCAAATTTAAACAGAAAAATATACGTATAATACTTTAAATGGAACAAAGATAAAAATGTGGTGCAATGATCATGAAATATTTTGAGAAATTGTATCAAGAATGGTTTCACAAATTTTAAGTTCTAATACACAATAACTAATTATAGTTCAGTCGTTGTGTTAAAAACTATGTACTCTTCTTTTGGTAGCTTATATTAATTTTATATGTATGACTTAAAGTATTAGACAAATTAAAAATCGAATTGCAGAAGACAATCCAATAACAGTTCGACAATAATCTTATCATTTAAATGTTATCAAATTGAAAAAATTCCTATTTAATTTAGAAAAATGTTTAACGACGTTTGTATGGAATAAAAAGCTATTAGAATGTAATTTTCAATAAGGAATAAACGAATACTAATTACACCGTTATCAAATGATAGCACATATTTGAAATAATTATTCAAACTGAATTTATCAATTAATTTGTATATAAAGAAATAGATATTGAAATTTAGACCTTACGAAAAAAATGAAAATTGAATGTAACCTGAATATATCAATTAAGCAAATGGTTTTTCTTAATGAGAGATATGGTTAGAACGGTGACGGTGGCAGGTTTGGTCCATTGTCTCACTCCCGTTTCGAACATCGTACGTTCGTTATACAAACGCATGCACCAAAGTAGTAGTGACGACGGCTCCGAAACGCGGTTTATAAACACGGCGGGATGCCTCGCAGGACCTTTTGTCCTTTCGTGTTTTCACTCAGCACTTCTCTGCTTCGTTTCATTCGCATAACCCAGGAACGAGTTCCCGCGTTGTCGGTTGAAAAAGAAGCTCAAGACAGGGGAATGTAGTTTTGTCGTAATGCTCGCAATACTGCAAAAAATCAGAAAGAGAAATAAAAACAGAAAAAAGGGAAAAACGCCATGTCACTCTCTTTTTTCCGCCTTCTTCTGCACCTTTTATTTTGTCCACCCCCATATCCCACTTTTCTACCCTTTTCATTCTTTCGACACCAGAACTAACGTGCAACGAACTGCTGGAACATGCACGCAAATGAATCCCCGACATAGATTCATGAAAAAAATACAGGCAGATAAAAGCTGAATCTTTCATGCAGTTATTTTTGTTTTTCTTTAATTTTTTAACTTTCTAGCTCTACTCAAATCTTTTTTCATCACATTTCTGTTTGTTTCGTTATTTTCTATTTGTTCTAAATTGTTTAAAAAAGGAATATCATGAAATTAAGTTTTCTACATGTTTTCGAATCCAGATTTCTCCCCTGTTTCGTAGTATATACATTTCTTCCGATACGAGCTTACGTCATAATCGGGTTGCACCATGCTCTATTCACTGGTTGGACAGTAAAAGCTTGTCTCGTAATCCACCTGCACTATTATAAATCTCAGTACCCAATATGATTATGGATTATTTGAATAATTATGTCTTCTTTTACCACTCAAATCATCATTAAAGCTCTTCAGTTATACTCATGAATATATCCGTCATTGATTTTAATCAAGAGTCATAGATTTTGTTGAAAGAAGAGCTGAGGTTTTTGTTAACGAGTTCAAAGAAGGAATGAGAGAATTGATTTCTGATGTTACTAGCAGAATTTACATTGAGGATGCGGAAACATTTAATGCAATTAGAATTTATTTTTATGGGATATTTTAAAGAAGAATCGATTCAAAATTTGTATTATGATGTCATTTTTATCATAGATTTCTTAATTTTAAATTTATCTTATGTTTTTTTATTATGTAAAAATTAACATCAATTCACAAAATGGAACGAACAAATTTAATAAGAATATAAATCATTTTTTAACATTTATGAAATGTGAATTTCTTTATTTAAATATAAGATAATACAAATTCACAATAACGAAGAGGTGTTTGTGTGAAATTATTTTACGATTATTTTTAAATCTAAAAAGTTGTACAAGAACATAAATAAATGTTAACTAATTATGAAATATAAGATGAAATCACTTAATAAATCTCTGTTTTTATTTTTATACAAAAACTTGTTAAAATTACAAATTTATAATTTTTTAACATTTTATGTCAATTTTTACCGTATAAGAAATTCTTTATAACTTTATATTTGTTCTTACTTATTTTGACGAAATTTA
>JABFOX010001522.1:0-12825 GCA_022817665.1 Axea sp. ZL-2020
AAATAAATGCGTAACGTACATATATATATATATATTTTTTAATTAAAATTATTTATCTTATAAAATAAATAATTCTTTTTATTTTTTAAAGAACATGTGTTTTGAAAATTCACACTATTTGTATTATAGGATTTCTAAACTCATTCATTCGTTTTTGTGTGCTGATGAATTTCTTTGATTCTGATACTAAAAGTGGTTTAAATGATGTAATTGCTACTGTGCATCGAGTGAAAGTGAAGGGACAAAATTGGGTTGAACTATAGGATCGATGTATTTTCTGGAGATTCATGTTTCAATAGATTTTTCTGATTAAAGATCTGAGCTAATTTGACCAATTTTGATTCGACTGGTGAGAATCATTTTGTGCAACTGAAATATTTATGAATGTTTCATTATATATGCATATATGTATTTATATTTAATTATATATTTATGATTTTTAATTATTGTTAAAATTAATAACCTTGTAGTTATTTAAAATCTAATATTAATTGTTCATTATTAATTAACAACAAGTAATTGATTCTTTATAATATATTAAAGTACATACAATTATTTTTATTTCAAGCTCATGCTGTACTTTAAAAATTATTTTGTATTATATTCATAAAATATTTATTGAAGAAATTACATTACAAAATTATTATTTTCTTTATTCACAGAAATGTATTTCTGTGATTGTAAAATGTATACTGTATCTGTAAAATGAATACATTTATATTAAACAATGTCATGTGTAAAAAGAATATGTTTTTATAAAAGAAAGAAACGTCTATAGTACGTTTGAAAAAATAATTGTTCTCTTAAATCAGCAAAGGAAATTTGTTCAGTGATCCAAAAACGATATTCATTATAATTCAATAAAAGTTAAAAATGATAATTTTCATTTCAAAAATTTTATAAAATAACTTAATATTCATCTAAATAAAAAATAATTATATATTGTAATTAATAATGACATTTAAAATAATATTTACAAGAATTAAATGTTTATGTTTAATTTATATTTTTACATTAACGTATTTACATTATAAATACATTTCTTAATTTTATAAAATAAAATAAATATATGTTATTAATCGATTAAAGTAAATAATTATAAATTACTTTTTGTAATTTTAACATGATTGTTAATAACTTTTCTTTCTTTTAATAAAGACATTTATTTCTTATTATTATATATTATTTCTTTCAAACATTACCATGAAACGTAAAATGTCGAGCACGGTAATACTGAATCATTCTCGATTCCTTTATCTCCTAGAAGTATTTATCATTACTAATAATCTACATCTTTCTTGATCGATCTAACATTTTCAGTGAATAATTTTGATATCACTAAAAACGTTTCATGAATTTGTTAATCTATCAACATATATGAAGTTTTTTTTTTTATTCATTTCCAGAGTATTCGATAAAAATAATTCTCTGAGAATTTTTATGCAACGTGAACATTTTAATTCTAAGAGAGAATTAAAATGCCGAGAGATATAGATGAGAATGTTCCTCTCATTGAGAAGAAGGTTGTTTTTAAAACCAAAGCTGCATATTCGCTGGGTCACATTTTCAATGATTTAGCAGCAGCCATGTGGTTCTCTTACACGCTCATTTTTTTGCAAAGAGTCGTACTTTTAGAGCCACTTACGGCTGGCTCTTTATTGCTTTTAGGTTCGTCTAAAATTATTATACAGATGATAAGTTTAATAATTAAATTTTAATATTTTTATATCTGATCTAGTTAATTATGAATGTTACAGAAACAATTAAATGTTTTAATATATACAGAGATATTAAAATTTAAAACTAAAATATCTTATCTTTATTAAATAACTAATTATCAAATTGTAAATATAAAAATCTTCTCTTAAAACTTTATTTTTATTTGATTCATTAGTTGAAAAAAGAAAACAATTTTATAATAAATTGTATATTTTAGGCCAAGTAATCGATGCTTTGATGACGCCAGTTTTTGGGATTCTTGTAGATAAGTATAGTAAGAAGAAAGTATGGCATATTATTGGATCAGTTATGGTTACCATGTCATTTCCAATTATTTTTGGAAGCTTTACAAGCCTGAACAGTTCGATAACAATGATATTGTTAATTACAAGTATTACAGTATTTCAAACAGGATGGGCAGCAGTACAGATATCTCATTTGTCTATGATCCCAGCACTTTCAAAATCACCATTAATGAGAGCAGAGTTAACTGCAATTCGGTTAGAAATTTATTATTTTATATGAATTACGTAATTTAAAACTACAAATGTAATTAAAATCATTTTATTTTAAATTTAAAGATGAATTGTATTTGTGATAATAACTATTATTAAACTTCACGTATATTTATAAATAATTCATATATATAGCTATATCTTGTTCATCAGATATTCAGGCCAAGTTGCTGCAGCAGTAGTTGTTTTCATAGTAACCTGGATTGTTTTACCAACTAGTAACGAAAGCATTGTAACTCTGGGACCAGAAGATGACTATAAATTC
Organism: Axea sp. ZL-2020; assembly: GCA_022817665.1. Taxonomy (NCBI): domain Eukaryota; kingdom Metazoa; phylum Arthropoda; class Insecta; order Hymenoptera; family Scelionidae; genus Axea; species Axea sp. ZL-2020. The sequence goes on from JABFOX010001522.1 coordinate 2,500, forward strand.
AGAGTAAATTATATCATTTTTGATTCTAAATAACTTCCCAATGGAAAAATACTTAAAAACCATTATCATTATTTGTATGAGTATCTATGCAGTTTATATCTGTTTTGTTTACCGTTTGTAACGCTTACCAAATACTACAATATTTACATGTTACTACATTTTCTTGCAAAGATTTTTATTCGAAAAGTTGATTAGATTAATTTGATTTGTATTTTTATTAAGTTGATCTTGGTTTATTTTCTTTTGATTCAATAGATGCTAATAAATAAAACTAAAAAGCAGATTTATTTTTATTATTTACACAGGGAAAGAAAATTATTTACGGCACGTGTTCTATATCGAATTTCTATTTTAATGTCCAAATTTGTGGTCAGTTGACTAAAATGTATCAATTTGACTTTATTTTTACATATGAACATAAAAATATAGTAAATTAAGTTATTTAACAGTAAACTGAATTAAGATATATAAAGTCCAATAAGTTAAATGGACACTCAGAATCATTCTATTGAATTAAATAATAACATTATTGACATCATATAAAGCAATATAAGGTGAAATTAACTTTTTTGTAGAATATTTTTATTTAATAAATTGTTTTGACGGAGACTTTTTATAAAATTAGCACGACTGAGAGTTAAGATGTTACATAAGTTGAAATATACATTTGAACGTATACATAATACATACCAAATTTTCTTTTGGTATTCGTGAGACTTTCTCAATAGATACCTTGTAATAATGTAAAATTACATTGAAAAAATGATTTCAGAACATTGTGCTGGTATTAACTGCCTTCGGAATAACAGCTACAGTTTTTTTCCATATTTTCTTAAAATCTCATCTCTTGGAAGACATTACGGTGCCAAAGTCAAACCTTGAAAATGGTACCAGTCGTGTTCATGAGTCTCCAAATCTATTGAAAAAATCATGGGTTGGTACAGGATTATTACTCAGAGTGGCCCTTTTATATGTTGCCAGTAGATTGTTCATAACTTTGGCCACAGTATATTTGCCTCTTTATATAGAAGAAATTGACGTTGGAGGAAAACAGGCTTTAGCGACGGTACCATTAGTATCCTATCTTTCATCTTTTATAGCAGCCATTCTTCTGAAATACATTAATAAAACATGCGGTTCAAAGGTAAATTTTCTGATGTTCAATTTTTACATTATACAGCTATTTAAGATGTCAAAATTATGCATCAGAATATAGCATTACAATTTCTAAGAACTAATTTCAAAAATAAAATTTAATTAATGTAATAAATTTGAACATAAAATATTTTGATTTTAGATGTGTTATCTGATTGGAGCATTCATTGGAATTTTGGCTGCAGTAGTAACAAGATATTCGGCAAGCAGCAATACTGTCATATATGCCATAGCAATTTTAATAGGAGGTGGAAGTTCCATCACAATGGTTACCGCTCTTAGCGTAACAGCGGATCTTATTGGTCCCAGAACAGAAAGAAGTGCTTTCGTTTATTCAATTGTCACGTTTTTTGATAAAATTGTAACTGGATTAGTTGTTATTTTTATTGAAAAATGGTACGTTTAGTTTTGTCAACTAATAATTCTTCGTATTATGTAATATATTATCATAAATCATTTTAATTTCTCATTATTTGTGTTTTTATATTTTAGGAGGTGTAATGACAAATCCTTATGTCCAACTTATAATAGAGATACTCTGGCTATGGTTTGCTCAATGTCTATGATACTTGGATTAATTGCACTTATAACGATAGCTCGATGCATGCCGTAAAAATGGAATCATTCCACAAAAAATAAGTGCGTTTATCATTATGTGCAATACGGATTGTGTGATTTCTTTTAGTTCTAATTTAGTTAAAGATTATTTTTATATTTTTGCACATTTTCTTTTAAATGTATGAAATTACATTAAGACAGCGTACTACATATTTATAAGAAAACTGTCATGTTACTTTGAATTAGTTGTCGTAGACTTTATTTTTTACAGTTTGAAGAATAGTCAATATTATTAAGAACAAAAAAAATAATAATAATTTATTATTTAAATAAGAAAATTATTAAACAAATTTAAAACAGAAAAAAAAACGATACACGTATTTTTAAAATATTATATCCGTAAATAAAACATTCATTTAAAATTACTTTAACTTATATAATGTTGAAAACGTTACTTCTTTGATAGAAATCGGTGTATATATAAAGATATAGGTCATATATTAGCTAGACATGTAACCCTTACTTATGCAATTTTCTATCATTACATCTATTTTAATTTTAATTAAAATTGTTTCAATTATAAAATTAGCTGTAATACATTAAAATATGCCTTGTTTTTTGTAATACTGATTCATAAAAAATATTTACAAAAATGTTGTTATTTTAAAAATTGTATTTTTTTAAATTATAGTTCAGTTAAACTTACTAAATATTATAATAGAACTTTAAATATAAAGTAATTATTTTACAAGGAAAAATATTATTATTATTATTATTATTATTATTATTATTATTATCATCGTTATATTTAATAACATAATATACAATTAATCAAATGTTATCTAATACTAATTTATATAATTATTATTTCACAATCGTACAACTTGATGTTTTATGTTTAATCTTTTCGTTTCGGCAGTTCAGTCCACCAAAGTAATATTACTAAAATTATTTAAAAAATATTAAAATACAGTTGTCGAATAGATGCTTTATATTTCTAGAAGTGAAATATTTAATTCATCACTGATTCCAATTATTGGAACATCGTAAATTTCAATTTATTTTTGAATGAATGCCTTAATCTTTAATGTAATTATTTGAACTTTATAGTTACATATATTAATATTTTATTCTATTTCGGTCAAAATGATTATTAATATAAAAAAGTTAGATTCATAATATAAAACCTTTTTTAAGATTTACTAAATGTTTTAAACAAAAACATAACATTGATAATGGGGAGAAAATATTTGTTATTAAAAGGAAAAACTATTTAGTATAAAAACATTATTTTAATATTTTTACACTCTTTATTTTATAGGACTCTTATATTTTAAATTCATAAATTCATAATTATTATGAATCAAAGTTCATCAATTCAAATATGAGAAATAGACATTCTTAGTTTAACAACGGGTAATGCTTATATCTTTCAGGACGTAATGAAGCCTAAAAATATAAAAAAACAATGATGTATATTTATTCAAAATTATTACTATAATTATATACATTCAGTATAAAAGTATTTACAATATTTAAAAGGATTCTTATACTTTAAATTCTTCATAAATTCGAATAAGAGAATCAGAAATTCTTGGTTTAACAATAGATAATGCTTCATAAAAATTATCCATGGTAATTTTATTAGCGTCTATATTTTTAGTAAGAGCGTTCAAAACAGCTTCTTTACAAACTAATTGTATTTCTGCACCAGAATAACCTTCCGTCTTATTTACAAGATTATTGATTTCAACATTTTCTAGTTTCATTTTTTTGAGTTTTATTTTAAATATTTCTTTCCTAGTTTTATCATCTGGCAAAGGAACATATATAATACGATCAAATCTTTCAGGGCGTAATAAAGCCTAAAATATAAACAAAATCAATTATTAATATAAGTACATTAATTATGTATATTTATTACAAATTATCACTGTAATTATATACACATAAAAATATAAGTGTTTAACTGGTATACATTTAAAATTAATAGAATATATTTTTAAACCATCAAAAAAATTTAAACGGGGGAGAATAAAATATCACCTCATCTACTTTGTCTGGACGATTGGTAGCTCCTATTACAGTAACATTTCCTAGTGCAGTAACGCCGTCTAATTCAGTTAATATTAACGATAAAACTTTTTCGTCAACGTTACTACCTTCGTTATTCGACGTTCTCCCTCTACCAATTGTTTCAATTTCATCAATAAATATAATTGATGGAGCGACTTGTCTAGCTTTTCTGAAAACTTCCCTCACTGCTTTTTCCGATTCACCAACCCATTTCGAAAATAATTCTGATGCCTAGAAAATTTAATTTTTTAATTTTAGTTTCAATATTCGAATTTATTACTGATATTTTAACTTCTCGCTGTATTATTTTTAGATAATGTGACCTTTAACACAGTTACCGATACTTCTAAAATATGCCCGCGCAACGAGATTTAGGGAATTGGTAAAAAAAAAAAGGAAAAAAAGGTCCACTGATTTTTGACGTCAAAACCGCGCCGAAGTTGCAAGACGAACTCGCAGGTTTTATCTGTGATTCGAACAGTTGAATTTATTGTTCTTCGCGAAGCTTTCGTAAGAAATTATTGTTATGTAAAACGTCGAGGTATAATGGAAAATCTATACTCGCTATACGAGGTCAAAGTACTATACATCTTGCACTATAGCCAAAAATTCATTGTAAAGAACTGGAAAAGTATCGCGCGACTCTTGGCGTTTGGTGTCTCTCGCGGTTCAAATTCATGCCTTTCCGTAAAGTTGAAAGGCGCGAAACTTCATTGGTGGAATGCAAAACTGTCGATGATTGCTCGTTACATGTCAACCAGTTAGATTCTTACATTTTTACATTCACTGTTGCAAATATAAATTGCTAAACGCATTCAAAATTAGAAATGGATTTTTTGTGATGTGAATTTCTACTGTGCATTGTACGTGTGAAGTATGTAATTTGTTAAGTGGCAGTTTGGAATTAACGAAGTGTGTTTGTTTATAGCACATTAGTGTGCATTAAACAAATATTAATTATATTATAATATATCGCAATATACTGGTTTATCGACGTTTCCTCTTCATACGGCTTATAACGTATTCATCGTTAGATATTATAGTATGCGATTTGTAAATGTTCATAAATTATAACCTCTTGTTTTCGATAGAATTCATATCAGCGGCTGTTAATTTTTAATGCAATTTTCACGAACGTGAGCCGCGTAGGAATTCTTCACGAAAGTGCTCACTCATTTGCATTCAATGATAGTCACTTGTTGAGGTCTTCCAAAGTAACCAAAACTTAATTCACCTTTCTAATTTTTAATTTTTTACTTTTTTAGATCTGGTGAATTGTAACAGGACGTAGAATTGTTATCATTTTAAATCATTCGGTTCAACTTGGCTTAACTTTGCTTTTTTTGCGTGTTCCAAACCTTAAAATAAACTGAACGACCGATTTTTCCCACTTATAGTTATATTTTTCTTTTTGGACCATGTTGGTCCTTTTCAGATCTGTACACATAAATGTACAAGAAATGTTTATGATAAAATTATAACGAATTTTTTAATTACATGATGTTATATTTTGTGTGTAAGAAATTCAATATGCTGGAAAACACCTTTAAATAAGAACAAAGTTGATAGAGTTTAAATTATATTCAAACTATTTATTGATAGTTGTTATTAAAAAAAAACGTTTGCAAAATTATTTTATTTATTATTAAAAGGAAAATGATACTTTTAAAAGAAATACGTCGATCGTAACAATTAAACAAAGGGAAAAAGGGTCATTCGATGAATATTAGAAAAATAAGCAATTGAAGAAGACCCAAAATAAAAGCGGGATTGAAAAAGTGCGTCGTGCTAAGATAGCGTCTGCTGATGTTGCTCACTTATTTATATTTCGTTTGTTTGCGATATAGTTGTGTTGTTGCTGAAAGGTGTTAATACGAACAATTAAAACTGGAAACGGGGCAAAGTGGATAAAAAGCAGGGTATAAAATGCTACAGACGGCAAATACCAATGTCAGATAAAGGTATTTTTGATTGCAATCGATTTACTTCTTTTGCTACTTTTTCAACATGTTTTTCATTATTAAGAGCTGTCATTTAATTCGGCTTGTTCCGTTGTTGAACACATGTTTATGATTCTATCCGAACACACAATCCCAACGGAATACAAATATCACACAACACACAAAAATCATGCACAATAGCGTTCTAAAACTTTGCGCATGCAAAACTGTTCTTGTCACTGACGCTCCGTTTGCAACTAATTTGCATTTCTTTCTGTGAAAAGTTGCGAAATATCTTGTTTCGGGTGTTTAATTTTGTACCGTGATTTTGACAATTTCCACAATCGATGTTCAATCGCTAGGTGAAATTGCCGTACGTTAAAACCGCGAGAGCGGCTCGCGGGAAGTTGGGGAAAAATGTTGCACCGCCCGCAACGACTGAGAAACGATCGGCGACTAGAAATAGCCACGCGGTTCGTTCGGAAACAAGCGTTCACACACGTGCATACGCGCGCACCTGTTTCTCACCCCATGCACTTCAACCCCCGTTATTTCGGGCCTTTACTTTATTCATGCGACGTAATAGGATAAAAACTGTCGCTGCGAGCCTAGTGCCTAGATGAGATTACATCGGTACCCGCGACTCGCGACCCGTCGCCGAAGTTGCCCCGCTGTTTTCTTTTACTCGGCCGAACAAATGTAAGCACCCGTCGCGGATTACGCTTCGCAGCAAAAGAACGCCAAGGGCTTCCCGTTTCGTTTAATCGCGCGGGTCGCTTCTCGGTCTCGTGAACCGATTTATCGCTCCTCGCTGACAAATCACCGAATGCATTATTTATCTCGCGGCTGATTTCGGATTCGTGACTAATCGCCGCGCAATTGCGCTTCGATCCTTCGATTTTTCACAACGATCCAACTATCGACGAGAGCGATTCGCTTGGACGAACTATAGAATCGAAGAACAATCGTGCGTACAATCGCATTGGGCGGCCGGTCAATCGTGAGGGTCGTGTTTGGTTTCTTTCTGCGTGAAACTGAGTTGGTTTTAACGGTGTTACAGCGCAGGCTTAATGTTGAGCTTGCACCAAATTGAAATAAAAAACCTGCCGGGTTTTAGTTCACTTTTAATCACGCATCAATCAGTTTCCAATGATACGATCAAAACTTATCGAGCGTTTATTTTTCCTCGACTCTGTGCAGTTTATAAATGATAGTGAAAAAGAACGCATCTTGCAACAAACGAACATACACTTGACTCCTCTGGAAATACGGACACCTTTGATTTTGATATTAAATTCATTAATGCAATTGTTCGATCAATTATGAACCAAACGTTTCTTCATTTCGAACACATTTCTTTTAAATACGTTGCCAAATACGGATCATTTTATTTTGACGCTGCACGGCAGATGCTTCACGGTATTTAGAAATAAAATATACATGAGTTTCAAAGTGAAACCTAACTGTCATTTTGATGACATTAATCTGAGCGTTCGTACGGTAATGAATAACACGATTCAATTTTCATTCAACATTGTAAGCAGAATTGTAATTATACAATTTATTGTTGTACATTAGACATAAAAATCGAGAATTTTATTGAGCGTGTTTAAATTTTATAAAACTTCATCGAAGATTCAGCCATAGTTTTAAACAAAGTTCAACCCACCACATCGTTTTGTCTTTTTCATCGTCAAAACTGAGTGGAAAAGTAGCTTCTTGCAACGCGAAATCCAAATGTAAATGTTATTCAATTCGATGCCATTGTATATAAGATTACAAACAATGTGATTAAAATCGCACACAAGACCAACTCACATGCACGCGAAATAAGAGTGGAATATTCATATTTCAGATATTTATTGCTCGCAGGACATAATTGTGTTTCGCTAATGAGTCACCTCAAATATTGTACCGGTTTGATTATTCAAGGCAAATAACGTCGGTACGACAAAAATGAATCCAGATCAATCAGTTTGCACGAGTGTTTTGTTGCTCGAGCGGGGTGGCCGGCTGTGCGGAATCGCGTTTTGTTGCGCAAATTCGCAAATGAAATAGTAAAAACGTTATAATTCGAGCCATTCGTTAACGCATCGATTTGGAATTACGCGGGATATTATATACGGCTCGAATGAAATGCAAAATGGAAACGAAGATTAGTATTTACCATAGCGCTGCCTTTATTATGCATGTGTTGAGAAACACAAGAAAAGCAAATTCAATTATTAAATGTTGAATCCGCGCTAGAAAACGCGCAGCGGCCGTGCGCCTCTTGTTATGCATCGTCAACGGAAATTGCTATTCATGATAATTAAAACGACTGCGCGCTGCATATTTATGAGCCTACGAGTAATTATTCAGGAGACCCTCCGACAAAATTATTCCGCTTATTTCACGGGTCATTTTCGCTCGGCTGTCGACGGCGCAACGGTGCCGGCAAATTAACGTTTAATTGATGTATGATGCGTGCTGCGGCCGCGATTTTTGTGCCGATGCTCTTCGATCGTTGTCGTTCTTCGCATCGCTCCGCGGCACTTTAATCACTTTAATTTCGTCACGCTTCGCATAATTCGTTTTAACGTTCGGCAGCGATGGAATTATTTGCCGTTGGTTTTGCGATTGAACAAATGGCGGGCCACTGTGGTATCGGTGTTTCAAGGCAATGACCTTTGAGACGAGAGTGCATCGCATTATTAGCGATGAGTGTATTGAGAGAGAGGATAACGGGGATGAATATCCATGGTCTGGATATTTGGCATTGGATCGGTGTATTTGAAATCGATCGATCGAATGTAATAATGTTGAGGGGTGAAGCTGGTTCCCATTTTGCAATTGGCAATTTTAAAGAAATCTCTGGACATGTGAAATAAATAATGATAACAGTAAATATAACAGCGTCAAATTTCAAACAAATATATTTGAGCATCTTAACGAAACGTGCAGAGTCATATTCAAGATAATTAATCGTTTATTACCGAGAATATTATAAATGTAGACATTTTGTATTTATTACAGTAATTCGGTAATTTAATTATACTCGATAAATGTATCATTGGATTCCGTATTAAAAAATTTAGATGCTATTTTGAAGAGACGTTTCAGTTGGAAATATCTTGGTGCTTAATAGCGATTTCATTTCGTAAGTTTTTTTTTGTTTTTTTTTCTAATAAAATTCTTTTACACGGTGATATTGAAGGGGGGTGTAATGAAAATGTAATAAACAAAGGACATTTTTAATCTCAAATTTAACTCGTGCGAAATTGAATAAAAATTGTGTAAAAATGGCAATCGAGTTATAAAAAAGTTGTTACGGATTGATTTTAAAATATGAAATTTGGTGCATATAAAAATACGTAAAAGTTTGTTTTGACACCCAGTACCTCGTCATTAGTTTATATTTCATAAATAATATAAGTATAATTTAAAATGGAATATATATTTTTCTCGGAACACATTTTTCTTGCGTAGTATTGGTATATGTTATTATTCAACACCCACACTCGGAATACCGCAGTTCACCGTAGGACTTTAGATAAATAAATCTTTTTGAACAAGGTAAAGAGCCGTCAAAGCAATGCAATTATTCATGCGGAAAAATTCGTCTAACAAAAGTATGACGGAGTAGTTTTTGTTGGGCACAAAATCACCCCTGCCGTTCTGCTGTTGGATCTAGAGCCACATTCGTGAGTGCCATGTTCATGATACGGTAACAGTATGGTATCAATTTGGCAGTAGAAAGACGCGTACATCTGAGATTGAAAAGGCAAAAACAATTGCCAAGGGTTAAACCAAGCATAAAACACGACCAATGATTCAATTGAACTGCCAAAGTTTATTCAATAAAAGTGTCCTATTTTAATTCAAAGAAGAGCATATTTCCGCGAAAGATGCAGAGCAATGAAAGTTATGATGGTAAAAAAAAGAAAAATAATTATTTTCTTTTCTTATTTAACGGCGACTTTTATTTTAATTTTATTTATTTATTAGTGATTATATGTCGTTCATACACAATACACGTATATTATACTTTTCAGAAGAACACCTATCGTGTTCTTCAGTCAAATTTATTTCATTCAAAACCACACTACTAACCTTATATTGATACTTTTATACATATAAATATTGACATTTGGCGTTTCGTTCTGTAATTCACCTTTGAACTGATCAGTAAGGTTTAGGTGAAGTGCTGTCTTAGACGCACGGATATTGGTGGCTCCTAGGTTTTCTGTATTCAATTTGAAACAACTCTCTTGTGAGATGGCAATTCATACCATCTGTAGGGGAACTCTCGAGTCGCTCATTTTCAATCATAGGACAATCATTTTTGTATTTTATAATCGCGACAATATTTGTATAAGTATAAAAGTATCAGTATAACGTCATAATTTTGATTTTGAAAGAAATAAATTTGACTGAAGGTACAAGATAGGTGCTTTTATATGCATACTGAATATGACATAATCGATAATAAATTAATGAAAATAATTCTTTTCTCCTGGGGATAAAAAATTTGCCGGACGAAAACTTGGACTCGAAACAATGTGCAATCTGTAAGCGAACCAATAACTTGAAAGTTGCAAAATGTACAAAGTGTTTC
>JABFOX010001523.1:0-12820 GCA_022817665.1 Axea sp. ZL-2020
GCCTGTTTTTCCTTTTACAATTTGTTGATTATTTTGTTTTGAAAAATTTGTTATTGTTCTGTCGATTTTTTATTTCGTATATTAATTTTTAATAGGACATATTTAATAGTAAAAATTTGTTTTGAAGATTTTTTTTGTCAGTTATACGGAGTGCTTTGTAAATTAAGGAGGAGACCACTGTTTAGTTTTGAAATTTATGCTAGTTTGATGTAGTAAGAGGATATTTGAAAGACAAGACACATTATATTATATTATTTACATTCAAATAAAAAGTGAGCAAACATTCAAAGAAACTGTTTATTGTATTTTAAAAACATTGATAAACTTGTATAACCATCGTACAATAAAGGACTGATAAAGAACAAAAGGGGCTAGGAAAAATTAATTTTTTAGTAAAAAAGACCATTTAATTATTTATTAGGTAAGATTTTAATTGATATTTAGTTTTAAGTCTGTTATATATTAAGTACAAAAGAAAGTCACATATAACCATCATTTTTCATTAAATAAATTTAAAATTTTTTATACTTATAAAATATATCTGCTTTAACAGATGTCCTTACAACTAAATTTCAGGTAGCCGAAAAATACGTTATTACGTCTATCAGTATGTATAACTGGCTGAAGCAGGTGACCAGGATGAAGACAAAAAGAATCGATTTTAAAGATAATAAATTTTTTGTCAACAATAAAATCAAGAACAACAAACAAATTAAGAGACACTATTTGACTATATATTGACATTGTAATTTCAGATAATGGATATATTAACAATAATTAACATTATATTATCCATACACACTTTTCATTTTTATCAGAAAAGTTATTTTAATATTCTTTAGTTTTATATAAAATTGAAATTATTTTATTACAAAGTATGAAATTATCTGTGGTTTGTATACTATTTGCTTTAATGTCGAAGATTAAAGCCAGTAGTGGGTTTAAAGATTTCCGTATTTCATGCCAACGAATGATATTGGACGGCCAAACGACAATAACCAGTATTAGGCCAATGTCTCGATTATATGTTTCCCTTTTAATAGCAGAAATAATATATATATATATATATATATATTAATTTTAATAACACATAATATTTAATATCATATAACAATATATATATTATATATATTTTTAATTAATGTATACTATTTTCAATAATACTATATTAATTATTTATTCATTTGTTTATTATATAATTATAAAGACTATATACACAATTTTTATTATGTATCTCAAAATAGTTTTCTTTTTCAATTTTCTTAATTAATTTTACGTTCATTTGACAAATATGAAAATAGCACAAACCTATTACAATACTATTACATTATATATGAATGAATGCTTTTATTGCAAAACAAAAAATAAATAAATAAATAAAGTAAAGTGTTTAAATTATTTAAAAATGTTTTTTTTTTATTATAATATAATTGAAATTTATCTTTAACTTTGAAGTTCGAATCCATGTAAATTCAAATCACATGAGGTATTTACATAAACGGAAGCAGATCCTTAGTACTTATAAAGGGGTACGGAAACCTTACAACATACCGAGACAGTACTTCGGTAAGGAATATAATACAGTTTTCTGATTAAAATATTATATTTATAATGTAAAAAATAAGCACTTCTACGTTAATAACATTAACGTGAAATTAAGATAAATTAAATAAAATGTATCATTTACCTCATATTTGTATATTGAAAATGTTATTTATTTGCAATTAAACAAAAAATATTTTTAATATTTTTATATATTACATAATCAATAAAGAAATAATTCATAATAATTTTATGTGGCGGATATTACCTATCAATTGAAATGTGAAATTAATTTTAAAAGCAGATGTGATATTCGTACTAAAATGTATAAAAATTACGAAATTTTTTGTGTATGTTTGTGAATTAATTTACAAAATTTTATTTAAACTTTATTTTATAGGTTTTTGTAAAATTATTTTAAAACAAAACAGAATTTATTATCAAAATACTATAGTTACAAACCAAAAAATCGAAAGAGCGGAAAAATTTGCACAAAACAAAAAGGCGTTTATTTTTTGTTACTGTTTAAACCGTAGTTTCGGGTATTTTCATATCATTTGTGTTCAATTCTGTATTTTTCATATCATTTCATTCAACAAGTAAACTTCAATTTCAAAGTGGAGTTTAACTTCAACTTCGTGTTTTTAAACTTAACTAACGATGTTATTTCCCCTCTTTTTCCGTAATAAAAAAGTACTGTTCTATTAAGACAGTGTTGGGAAATAGATATGTTAAGAAAAGTGCATCTCCTTAAAAGATTACGTCGAAAAAAAAATGTTTGTATGAAAAATATGCACCTTCATTTCTAACACTTCAACGAAAAATTCATCTTCCCTCGTATACGCCAAATTTAGTTCAATAGTACATAGTATTCTTTATACATTACTTGGTTTTACAATGAGTGCAAAATTTCTACAGCACTACGAAGAAGTGCTTCTTGTAAATTTCATATGAGTTTATGATAAATTTACATAAGATATTTGTTAAATTGTGGTAGGTTTTATCTAAATCGTATAAACTAACCAGATATTCACGAAATTCAATCGTTTTATTTTTTTGGAAAAATTCAAGAAAAAAATATTAAGATTTAAATTAATAATTCACTAATATAATTTAGATTAAAATATCTATATAAACGTTGATGTATTTTTACCATGTATCCAAATTTTAACCGTCCTGTAAAAAATTATTATTTAAAGCTCAAGAAAATAAAAACCATCCCATAAACAATACAGCAAAACCAAAATGTCATCTACTAAATAAATTGTAATAATTGTCAAAATATGTTATATTTAACAAACAAAACAATTATTAATAATACGAATCAAAGAACATAAAGCTAATATCAACAAATACCCAGATTACCATAACGTTATAACTAAACACATCACAGATAAACAAAATAACATTAACTGGGATAACGTAACAATTTTAGACGTACAAACTAATTTCTTGAAAAAAAACATGCACAAAATGTTGCATATTAAATTGAGTAAAAATTTTATTAATATCCAAATATACATAATTAAACTTGGCAACTCTTATAATCAAATCATTTATTAAACATAAAATTAAAATTATCAGGAAGTAAATAAATTTTCTTATTTTGAAATTTATATATCAAATCAGTTTATTATTATATACAGTATATTACAATATACATGACTTAGCTTACCAATTTACAATTGGTTTTTAGTACTGAACTTACATAAACATGCATCAAAATATTTTGTACGTATTGTATTAAATTTTGACAAATTGTTAATTCATTTTGACAATTATACATACAACTTAAATATAAAATGACAAAAATTAAATGTTTTAAATTATAAACATAATGTAAGTTTACAAGTTTTTTCAAATAAATAGTTTTATTATTTTACTTTTTATACTTTGTCTCAAATTCAAATTTACTTAAAAATTATTCACAATTATCGTTTTTATTTATAGATACATCTTTTATAAGGGCCCACAACTTAGGGTCGAAACGTTATATTAAATAAAAATACCTATGAAATTATCTAAGAGTTTTATTTTATTTTAATCACATACACTATCAGTTAAATCATTTGTAAAAAAAAATTAATAATTATCTAATTATTAAAATAAAATAAATTACACTAACGTTAAAAACAATTTCTAATAGGCAATTCCTATTATTTTATATTTATTTTATAAAGCAATGTTTATTTCATACAGCATACTAAACGAAAACTTATTTGAAGAAAAACTGTTTGAGTAAATTTGTATGCCTATTTCAAAAACACTGTTCAGAGAAAAACGGTTTAATGTAAAAAAATTGTAATTATTGGTATCTTACGGCAGATTTCATTTAGTCAACCATTCTAGACACGTATAGTATGCCCTCATCTTGATCATAAAAATCTTTAAGCTCAGTTTGAGCTTTTTTCTCAGCGATTCTAGTCTTTTCGGTGCTATTCAATGTACGCCGCTCTTGTCTGCTATAGCGTACCTTGTCGTGTTGAATGTTGAAAGTATAGATATTGAAGCCATATATACACATCCTAATGTCTTCATGATCTTAATGACTCCATTATAGGTACTTCGTTGAATAGAACAGCAACGGTGTATAAACCAATTTGCTGAATCTTTTGTTCATATTTTATGTATACTCAATCAAACATAATTCTAAAAGTTCCCATCGTGGTAAATCTTTATAGGTTGGGAGTATCCCTGTATTGATTATCTTGGTATTTCTTTTTGCTTGGTGTAGCTATTTCTTTGGACCTTTTCGGATATATTTTCAATGTAATAAATCAATATAACACTCCAACATTCAAAAACCGAATGCGAAACCACAACTTGCACAACTTCCATTTAAGTACGTACTTTCCTTCAACTAAACAATTATGTACTTGTAAATCATAATGACATTCGCTAAAAGGAGACCTGAAATCTACAGAAAATTGTCAAAAAAACATATTGTACATTAATACACGAACTACAACGTGCATTGCACACTATTCAATGAACGCTCCACCAATAAATAAAATATCCATATAATGCGCAGGTGAAAAAAGTGCTATGGTTTGGTTATTAAAAGTTATAAACTAATTATTTCTGCATAAAATATTTGTTGTTACCTTTATTTCCCCTCTTAAATCAAATACACTTTAATAAACAAAATTTATGTTGAAAAGTAGTTTATTATTGACATATTTTTTATTTTTGTAGTTAACATAACATAGAGATAGTTAAAGAATCATTAAAATAGATTTTTGTTGGAAATATTTGAACTTAAAGTGATTAATAAAAAAAAAACGAGCACCATTACTACAAAAAACGATATAAAATTATTATAATTTAAAAATAAACGCTGATTAATTTTTAACTTTAATTTATGTTTTATTACATGTTGTTCTGAAAACTTGATTGATTAATTATAATTTTATTTAAGAATACAGTAATAATATTTTGAAAACTCATTAGTTTTTAAAAAAAGTTTCTTGCATGCAAAGTGTTACGTTCTAACCAATATCTGATCAGATTTACTTACAACTTTCTTATGTAAATATTAGTAATACCTATCCATCAAATACTTGATGAAATTTCTACAAAGGTTAAACATAATAAGAGACCTAAATTGACTTATAAAGCGTTTGTAGAATATATGCGGAAATCAGATGTTTTCATAAAGAAGTGGATAAACTGGTATTTTGGGGATGAGAACGTGGACAATTTGTTTGAAAGGGAAAAATACCCTACGACAGCTGAATAAGAGCACAAAGCGTACGTCTTTTTCAAGAAAAATTAGAACTTTCGTTGTGCGACGCACAAATAAAATTCCACAAGAAAAGAACTTATGTTTTACTAAATATAATTCCGTTTTACCTATGTGAAAAAAACATGGTGTTTGGATCAGTTTTGTAGATATCTTTGCATTTAGAAAACCATGCTGCAGAACGATCGAAATGGTTAAAGCAATATTCAGGTCAAGATTGAGACAATGCAATCTACAAAATCTTTTTCTGAGCGTGTTCATCTCTCTCGAAAGCTTGATTAACGTAAAGCTGTAAGATTTGTCAACATACGGTAAAACATCTAGTAAAAGTGTATACATGAATTTGTTTCTATAAGTGCAATTTTGTTTGTTTTTATGGAATTATGGGTAATTTTAACGATAAAACGATGTGCAGTATTTACAATGCATAAGAATATCTTACATGAAGATAAAGATCAGAGAAAAGGCAGTGTACATTATGAAACAGTTTGTGTTTCAAATGTAGAAGATACGGAGATTTTCACCAGCGAAGTATGCTGAAAACCCAGTTGAAAGTATGAACAAAAGCTATAAATAATTAAGGAAATAATTAGACTCAATGTTAAATACTTATGTAATAACATATAATGTATACTTTAATGCAAGACATTCTTTGGGTATGATGGCGGTCACATCCTTCTTGAACAAATTATAAGATACTATGTATACGCAAAAGTGTATATTGTTACTGAAATACATAGGTCCATTATCTAGTCCTTAAAGATCTACGAATATTACTTTCTGATTAAGACTGCACCATTATTGACGTTTTTTGTCCTTATGTATAATATTCTAAACTTCATAAAAAAGCCTAAAAAACGTTTAATTAAGACTTTACTTGAGTCTTGAAACATCGTATACATATGCAATATAAAGATAATTTGTCTTATTATTCAACTACAACTTAATTATTTGCCTAAAAAATAAAAATACTAGAAAACGAGATAATTTAAGAAGAATAAAGTTATTTTTAATTTAAAAAAGAAAAACTGCAAACGATACTTCCTCAGAAGTAAGAATATTTTAAACTTGTAATTTCCATGAAATAGTCTATTATTTATATAAATAAATATTAGATAACTTAAAAATCTACTTAAATAATTTTCATTTTTAAAAGAAAAAATATAACATTATTTTGTATAGTTTATTTTACATATAATATGAAAAATCCAATTTTAATATATTACAGTGAATGCTTCTAAGCAGTTAGAGACTAAAAGAAGAAATCGTTTGACTTGCAAATTTCATGCGAATCATCTAAAAATGAAATTGTTCAGCTTCTTATGAAAATCGAAACCGGCTTACAGAGAAATATATAAAAGTGTGATTTTACACGTGTGGTCTCCTGCCTCATTTTCTCAAATATCAGACGACACATAAGTTTTCATTTGCAATGGCCAGTAACGAAGTCGTTAACAATAAATTTTCTAAAGCTTTTTGTCAAGTAATCCCATTTTCTACTAAACCAAGAAATTCAACACATTTACAAAAATGTTTTTGACTACGTAAGAAGACGGATTTCATCTGCTATGCTAATATGATTTCTTTTTCGACGTACAAAATTGTATTCGACAATATCAATCAATTTCAATATTTGAATAATATATACCTTAAAACACATAGTATACCTAATAAGTAATTTAATAAAATAAATTATATGTAAATATGAACTTAATTTTCTTATTTTAAAAATTATATAGTTGTTGAACTATGGTTCCGTATTTGCAATTATTTGATTTTTAAAATAATATCCATATAAGTTAAATTTGTAGTTTGTATATTTATTTTGTCAATCTTCATAAATTTGCTGTATGATTTGTTTCAAATGGTCTACGCTGAGTTAGATGACACAGTTACAAAAATACATCAGGAATTTAACTTACCATCATCCTATTTGTCAAAAGAATTTTTATTTAACACGATGTAATCCTGCTATAATAATACCACTCATTTCTTTCGTAGAAAAATTGACCCATTCGTGATACCTCTTCAAAATCATCCTAAATAAATTTGTCTGCAATTTATATGAAAGAACGGAACAATCAAAAGTGTTAAATATGAAATACCTGGTATAAAAATCATGAAATCGTATTAAATATATATATTATTATAGTTGTAGTAATAAATATAAAACGCTGAACAAATATAGTATAGACATATAAATAAAAATTTATAATGTTAGTAATAATTGAATTATGCTGAGATTTATGTAACTGATGTTATAGCATGTCATAATAAACAACTGTCCATGTTATAATAGATATAGAACACTGACCAGCAGATTGTAATATTGTATAAGGGAAGATTTGTCATGAAAGCGATGGGACGGGATGTGGTCGACGTTAATGGTATGTGCCATAAACGCAACCACTGTAATGCACCGATATAATGGCAAAGGGACCTGTTACCGCAATTCTTGAGACTGCTTCTACGCCTACCTTCACACGTAAAAAATTTTATACCTAAAGCATTATAGAATATAGCAATGGTTGGCATTGCAATTGCAATGTGTGATGGGTTTTATACTGCTAAAGTTTTTACATGTAAGATTAATAAATTGTGTATAATCAATAGAGCAAAATATTGATAATTGATAATAATTGTGTATTTAATTAGATTTTTTAAAACAATGTATAAGTCATACAAATTAAAAAACGGTTCCTTGTTTAAATAATGAATCCATTTATTTTTTTAAAATAAATATATTATACTTTTGTGACTTTCTTCTTTAATTATTTAAAATATTTTTTTACGTTTATTTACTTTGTTGTTTATGACCACTTGAGTACTTTTTCTCAAGTATTTTTTTTTTAAAGAAATCGATAATTTCGTTAAAAGTGTGAGTGCTCAGTAAGAAACGTCTTTTGTAAAGATAAGTAGTTTGTTCAAGTTAATTAGTATGCATATATTGATCGCACATCGTATGCAAAAGACGAGATGAGTTGACGCTGTACATGATGTAAGACTGAGCGAAAGTAGGAGTACACTGGCAGGTGCATGGTGTATTTATAAATTTGGAATCTTCCACGTCATTTTTGTGCATAAAATTTCTACAGACAAATTTTTATCTCTTTCTTCCAATCGATGTTTAATATTTTCCCCTAATTTATACAAATTGCTTTTAATAAGACAAATTACTTTCTGCATGAAATTTTCACCACTGAAATTACAGATTACACCCATTTTATGTCAAAATATAATTAATCCAAAAGTAATTAAGTTTGAATGTGTAATTTTTATTGTTTTTATGTAATAAATAAATAAACAACATGATTTAATTCACATTGCATACGTTTGTAAAAGAGTAATAAAACGAAAACATTAGATTAATTTACCGTAAAAATGTATCTATAACTCCATGCGTAATATATTTATGAAATTGTACTATAATTACAAAACAAACACACATGAATTTCATGCAATGTGTAATAAACTTAGAGAAAGTGTCGTGGGTTAATGCACTTGCAAGTATTTTTGGATAGTTGTTGCGTGCATTTTTGGTATTTTAATATTACACGATAATTATCTTCTGAACTGAATAATTTATCAGTTCCGTCCGGTATTATGTGCCACTGTCTTGTACATAAAGGACCACATTGCACTTAGTATAATAATCAGACTGTAACAAATTTATGCGATATTTCATTTGGTGGACGTTATTTCAAATAGCACTTGTTGGATTCTTCAAGTTATTTATATTCTTTATATCAATAAAATGACATAAATTGTTTTATCATTTCAAATTATTTAATTTAAATACAAATAAATTACATATTAAATTAAATGTTCACTTTGACTAAAAATTGTGCAGCGAACGATTCATATTTAAATAATTTAAATACTAAATTATTTGATTAATTTTACCGCAAAAAAAGATTTTTTTTATCAATTTTTACATTTTGTATTGCATATTTTACAATTCAGTTTAAAGAAAAGTTTGGTTTAATGTTTGAATTTTATTTATTTTGAAATATTGTGGCAGAAAAAAACTGACTTAAAAAATATTCTATCCTCAGTCTTGACCTCCTGACAGAAAGAACAGATAGTAAGCATTGTATAGAGAAAAAGTTATAGATATCGAGCACGTTTAGAATGCGTTACAGTGATAACTTTGTGCGAAGAATCATTCAGTATAAACAGGCTGTTGCGATGAATTTTGTACTCGTGTCTTGACTTCTCGCAAATATATTCAACAAAGGATAAGAAATGAAAATTTTTTTCTTTGTGCACAATGCGTTTTTCTAGTGACCGAACAAGTTAAGCAAAAGCGTCTAGGTGGAAAGTAAATGAGATTTGATTGCAATTTGATCCGAATAGTTGAGATCTTATTTATAATCTACTCTCACGATAAAATTTCTTTTGTCGTAATTCTTAAATTCTGAAATTAATCATATACTTCCATTTTTTTCTCTTTCTAACACATACCGTATTCATCAAGATTGTAAATGGGCCATTTAATTAAGAATTATAATTCAGAACACGTGTTATATTACTTAAATCGTATATTTTGATCAATTTGATAACAAATTTTATAACTACATTCAAACTCTTTCATAATGGTAAAAGAAATAAAAACAAAATTATGATACAAAAAGAATACAAAAATATTCTACACAACAGTAAACGCAATTGTGATAAAAAATGCATTGCATGAATGTTTTTAGACTAAGAATTATTAAAATTTGTCGTCAAATGTTTCTGTACTTTCTAAATTGTATTATTATTACTATTACACATTGTTATATATTACAATATATATCAGATATTTCATATATTATATTGTAATATATTGCAAATATATATGTATACAATATGTAATAAAAGTGTATATATATAATATAAATAAAAAAAATCTATAAAAAATGAAATATGATATATTACAAATAGTACTTTCTTTTAATTATACACAAAGGATATCGTTTTTTGTTAATATAATATTTTTATTATACTGCAGAATATAAAAGACATGATTTATTAAATTTGGTTATAATACATTATTTTGATTGTTGAGGAAGAAATTTCGACCCCAGTTTTTAGAATGAAAATTCATGATTTGAAAAAAATAATGCTACATTCACATCCAGTTGTAAAAAAGCTATCTCTACATTTACTTTTTATTATATATATCATGCTGCATGTAGACTCTGTATAGCTTTTAGCATTACTGAATATGTGATTTTACATATTTAGTTTTAATCTTATCTTTCTATTTAAACATTTTATAATAAATAAAATATTGTTAAAGATTTTTCGATTATAGTAAAAATATCAGTATATGATATTTTATTAACAAATTTATCACAAAGCCCAAATGCTTTTATGTAACAAAATTGTTTAAATTATTTTAATATATTAATTGCTCGAAGATTTAGATACTTATATAATTAAAAGTATATGTTCTGTTTATTCGAAAATAAAAAAAGATACTAATTCTGCAACTACAGATATACAGAATCATTTAAAATTATGTGTAAAGTCTTCTTCGCGAAATTAATTAAAATATTTTATTACGAAGAAAATTAGTTTATTCATTTTGAAATTCGTTTTTGCTTTACTTCAAAAATGCATTTAATAAGCACATTTTAATGTTTATATAAACGTGAGATAATTTAATTACAATTAGGAAACTATAATGCTGTTAAAATTCTTGACAATTTTTTTCATGAATTATAATTACATTATGATAATTAATTATAACAATTAATTTCTCTAAATCTACGTTTATATATAAAGAAAATTGAATGAACAAAAGAAATCTATTTTTTATTATGTATGATGGTGAAATATTTAAATGCGTTTCGCAGATGATGAAAAAAATACATACAAAGATTTCTACTACAAATAACTATAAATTTTTGTTTGTTTATTTCTATAATGAATTATTTTATTTTTATTCTATGTGCAAAAATAGATTAGGAGACTAGAGATTTTGAAAATGAATTATTTTACTAAACATAAGGCACAACTACGTGAGCTTATCACTGACATTTCATTTAAGTTCAATTTCTAAATCTTCTATTAAACAGTTCTGAACTTTGCTTATAAAAAGATGTATTTAATATGTTTCTCACAAAGTAACTACAAATTGGTTTACAATTTTTATAAAGAATTTAAACATGCCACAAGTTTTAAACTTCTTTCTACATTGAAAACTAGAAATTATAAATCTATATGTATTATTAAATTATATAGTATAAATTAAAAACATTCTTAAATAACATTGGGTAAATTGACGAAGAAATTGAACTTTGGTCGTTAAATGAAAGTACAATTTTCCATTAACTTACATTATCTGTAACGTAATCATAATTCTCTAACGTCGGTAATAGTCTTTTAAACATTACCTTAAGAGAGCATATCAGAGTCGTATTTACCGACATTATAGATGTTCTAAACGTTCTCATCTTTTCATGCACGTCTTTCTAAACGTAGATAAAATTTAACAAGAGATGATTTAATAAAAATTACCGAAAGAGTAAAAACAGAAAAGAAAAATGTAAATATTCAAAGGAATAATTAATTGTTTGCAATGAGATGCATTCATTCAGTTCTTGTTTTTCTAATGAAAAAAATTTATCTTACTTTTCTTTTACTAACAGATTTTATGAGAAAGAAAGAATTGTATTTGAATTTTTGTATTATTTTATTCTGTCAATTATAGGCGGGCATTTCATATTTTCTTAATGCATTGGAAAAGAAAAAAAATTATAGTTTTTAATGCTCTGTTAATATTTTGTATTATTAAAATCAATAATCTGAAAATATATAATGACTTATATTATATGGTATATTTATTGCTTATCTTATTAACAATTTTATATTATATCTTGTAATATTTAAAGGGTATACCTCCATAAACTACAAAAAAAATAATTGTAGAAATAGTAAGGATTTTTATAAAACTAAATAAATAAAATTATGTAAATCAAAAGGATTATTCAACAGATTTGAATGTGTTGTATAAAACGTTTTTTATTAAACAAACGCTTTCTAACTATGATTGTAGAAATATTGAGTTTGTATGTTTACTTATTTCAACCCATTTTATTATTTGAAAATGTTTATTTTTAATCATTTTTTAAAGAATAAAAAATAAATATGCATTATTTTCATTTACAATTGTTACATATCTGTGTTGTATATAAAAAAAAATTTTTTTTAATGATGTCCTTACACGTTACTTGTCCAGTATTATATATATGGAAATATGTATTTAATTTAAATATACATTTATTTTTATTATGATTTTAACGAATTTTGAAAACTATGTTTTTCTTACGTCTACCACAATAAATTCTAAATGCATTGATACATTTATTTTGTAATGTAATTTTTTTAGATAGTGAATATTTTCTTGTATTCATACAATTCGATTCGTTATATTATAATTAAAAATGTTGCATCTGTAGGTTATTTGATTTGATATATATTATTCACTTCTGTTAATAAGAACTTTTTAATATATACATACAAAATATTTCCTCTCCTATTTAACTT
>JABFOX010001524.1:0-12819 GCA_022817665.1 Axea sp. ZL-2020
GTTACGGCACGCGTGCAGACATGCCTTCGACGGCGCAACGACGTTCTTACGACCTCCGCAAAGTTGCGCTTCTTCGAAAGCCGTTTGCACTTCCACACATAACGCATGAGCAACGTTGCTGCGAACCTGCTCGCATTGCGCATTCAATTTCATTTACACGCGTTCATCGGCTTGCTTGAAATGATCCAAATTCAAATAATTGTGCAATACTGCTTTCCGCCAAATTTGCATGCGTCGAAAGATTGTCATCTTGCTTTCGTTTTAAAGCAGTGATATTTTATGTGGCAGTGAACTGTTTTGTGGAAATAATTTATAGCGCGAATAACTAATCGAACATAACTCGACGCGTTCATTTGAAACAACTGAATTGTGTTCCGGACGAAAATGCAATTAAACTGTTCATTTAGAAATTTAATTCGTTGGCTGGGCAGTGAGTTGCGTTACGTGTGCGATTCTTTTTAATATTTGTATCGATATAAAACCTGTCGTACCGTTTCGGTATCTCGGGTAAGAAGCTCCTCGTATTTGTTTGAATGAAATGTTTAAAACGGCAGGCACTTTTTACAAAGCACTTCAATAATTATTCGCCATGCGTTTCATCTTCTTCGACGAAAAGAAACTAATTTGTATCCATAACAAAAATAATGCTGCAACGTTGCAACAATGTTCCTTTATTCTTTGTCAAATTGCAACAGAATTGCAGAATCTCGCACCCTTGCAAAAAAATCACACACTTTACTTTTCTGTATAACTTCTGAATAAAAATGACTACTAAGTTGTTTCAACGTTACTTTAAACGACAAATCTCATTGACCAAATGCAGTATTTTCACTAAAGAAGAATTGTATCAAATTGACTAATGAAAATCTGCAAAGCTTCGCAGAGGTAATTCTGGTAATTATACGTACTATAAGAATTATTGCATGGAACAAAATGCACTTTGCATTTTAATACGCACTTTTGCGACTCTTCGCAAAATCATCAAAAAGTAATATTTTTATTTTCGTGATATTTAAAATCTTTCTATCAGATGATACAATTTTTCCTTCAATTTTTATACTTCAGTCTTTTGTCATTAGAAAGATATTCATTAGTTTGTATCATTGTATATCATTAAAAGTAGTTTTACGCGTTTAAAATGTATACTGTTTTAAAAACTTTTGTTTCACTTTGTTTCTCAAACGAAAATAAAAACGCATTTTTTTAAACACGTGCATAATGATAAACAATGAACATCATTCCAATAACGTCTAATTATATAAACAAAAGTCTAAATTGTACAAATTCAAAGAAATAATAATACACCAATCAAATTATTAATCGTAGAAATGAACATGTTTTCCTTGAAAAATGCCACGTACGAAATTACGCAACAAATTGCTGTATTGTGAGTCGAGTCTTTACTCGCGTCATAAAATGTGGCACGAGACAAGCCATGGCCACCATCGCGTACATCCCACACATAACTCGGGCTACAGCGCACGATTCACAAATCCTAAATATGTTGAAAATTTTCACTACAAATAATAACGGTACGGATTTTGTTTTAAAGAAACCGTGCCTCGTTAATTAACAGATGCATTTTATTGAATTTCTTAGTAAAGCGTCAATGTCGAAAGTTGTGTCATGGAAAGTACGACTCAAATCCCCGTATGAATTATTACTTTGAAAACCATAATACCAAACTGCTTTGGAAAGCAGTGATTTTTCGTACCAGTAGACATCTCATCAGACCTAACGTTCGTTCCAATAATTCAAACGCCAGCTTTTATGCCACGAATTACCTCAGTTTAATAATCAATAACAAAGTTTAAATAAATGATTTGATATTGTGTCGATGCATGGGATAAAGTTCGCCATAAAATCCTCCACGCGTTTTCTTTTCCCGATGATTAAACTCTTGCGTTGTTTTATGTTGAACACAAGAAAATATATTGTCTTTCTCTCAGACATCTGTACGATCGAACTCAACAATCCTTGCAGTCATGCACCAACACGTAAAATCCATCATTTTTTCATCAGTTCTCACGCTCCTGTAGGACCCTTTTCGCAACTAAAGATACCATAAATTATAAATGAATACCCCACGTAAACAAGCAATGCATAAACAATTTTTACCGACGGTTGAAACCTCGCGAATGTTAATATTTTGATTCAATTATTAATTAACTTCAATTAATTTTAATGGATGACTTTTTACAATTTCATTTCAGCATGCAAATCAAGAAATGAATCAAATTAAATACCAACAGTGTTTCTCTTATGGTAAATTATACAGGGTGTTTTATGAAGAACTGACACATTTCTTTATTTAATTATTCTGTTCGAAATTCACTCAATGCCCCAATTTTGGCACCAGATTAAGCAGAATCTTCTGGAGATTCGATTGCTTGTCACTAGATGTTCATGTTTTATTCGTTATTGTTAGTTTTATTATTGCCAGTAACACGGAACGACGTGTTGGGTTGCAGGATGGAGGACATCCTCAACTTTTGCTATAAAAATAAATCTCCAAAAATTCCTCTGCATTTCAGGTACAATAAGTTGTCGCTGGCACAACTCGATTTGAAACTATTAAAGAAATAAATGTGTCATTTCTTCATAAATCACCCTGTATTTGACATGTTTAATGCACGAGAAAGAAAATGAAGCTTACGCAATAACAAGCCAGCAATAATGACATTTTAAAATAATTATTTCGTTGCTTAATTTTTGTGCTTCACGCGCAGTAACACGTATCGCAATTAAACGATACCTGTTTGATATACAACATTTCACTAATTAAAATGTTCAGAACACATTGAAAATACCTGCCAAACATCACAAGTTTCAAGATATGACACTTATATCATTACAGTTCATATATCACCCATGCAATATATGTATATTAAATAATTGAAAAATAATTCATATGTATGAAAACGTAGTTCTAAGGTTGAGCAAATTTCATTACAACGAATCTGGAATATTTGTACGGCAAATAGTACTAGTCCAACAAGAGTAAACCTTAGAAAATGAAACTAACGTTAAAATTTCAATGTAGAATCTGTGCAAATTTTTAATTCTAAAAATAAACAAAAAAAAAATGTACTCCAGACAATATAAAATTACGTTAATAAGCCCGAATAATCAAACGTGCGATTATTTTGCAAAGCCACGTTTCGATCAAACTGCATTTCACGTATGCTCTATATTTGTTTGTACAAGTTTAGCAAGCATTGTTCTCGTATTGCCAACGATTAGGTACAACGGTTTAAAAGATCGTCATATCAATCCTTTCAATAAAACAATATTTTGCTCAACAATACACATATTCAACACATTTTCATATACTTTGCAACAAACGTTGTTGTTGCAAAGTATAATGTTACAAATGTTGAACTTTGGCTGTAATCATTGATCATTTGAATGCCACTCAAACCACAACTTTTATCCAGCGTTTTTAACGCAATCAACTTTTAACTGCTGGAAGTAACTTTTAAAAACGTTCTTACACGACGATAAAAACTTCTGTGAGCACTTATAAAACTGTGTACGAAGACACGTATTTCCGAATGAAAATGATCCGCATTAACGGTGCGTATCCGCGTTGAAGATGTCGCTACGTGTCGGACGTGGAATTAATACAGTTTGAAAGGCTTCAGAAACTAGATTTCTTCTAATTTGATTGATGTAATTCGAATGAAAAAAGTCGTTTAGAAAATCATTATTTTGTTCTAAACTCTGATTTCAAAGTTTCATCATTAAGATTACTTATGTCGAATTGAATCAAATAATATTCATGATGTATTAGCAAAATAAAAATAACACAACTAATGCAAAGTAGTTAACTCCAACGCTGCATTCCTCCCACCATCCGTTCAATCTTGAATGAAAAACAAAATATCGATTAACCACCAAAGTTCTCTCAATGGAAAATCATTCCCAGTTGCTCTAGCTTTAATTTTTAATCGTACAATGATCATTCTTTTTCGTATACACTTCTTTCTGTCACATTCATCGGTTTAATTTTACAAATTCGTAATCAATTAGTTCCATCGTTTCAATTTATTGAATTCGCCTAATGAATTTAATTAAATCAAATTGAATATTACAGATATTAACGTTTAAACAATTCAATTTCTTAACGTTTGTTGAAATTCAAATTAACTTTTCATAAATTACTTCAATAAACGCACGATTTTCTTCAATCAAGAAAAATAACATCCATTTCATCGCTTTGTTTCTCCAATTAATTTGCATTAATCAACGAATGATTAATTCGACGATTAATTTCCTTTAATCATTTTTACGATCAAATATCTCAACCTTTGTTCACGTCCAATCACACCCCCGTAATTCCATTAGCCTTTCCAATGAAAAAGTAATTTTACTTTCAAACTGGAAATTCGGCTAAATTAATTTCTTTTCGGTTGAATTTTAATTTTCACCGACAAACAATTTGACCGGTAATTTTTTAAACAGCGTCCTCCGTGAATTCCACGTTGCGCCATTTTATTGACATTTGCAATTCAATACAAGCTGATTCAATTCAAGCAGTATTATTCGGATTGTAAAACGGACACGCGTACACTTTCAAAAACAATATCTGAATTGGATCAAGCACAGTCTTCGCGCATTCGTCGCTTCATTAGCGTCTTCCCATCCAAAATCCCCGATTCGCTTCGCCAGGCGTTGCTCGGACCATTTTTACCAACGGTTGTTTAAATGCCATTATTTCGGACTCCCCACCAACCGTGAATTACCCACGCAATTTCGCACAACTGGACCAGATGCAAATTTACGCAAATCACAAAGTAAATCTGTATGAAAATAAGCAACGACTTCGCTCGTTCGGCAGCCCGCGGAAACCGAGCCCGTGGCCGCCAACGTTTCTTTCCAAATTCGCCGTCTCTCCGAAGTCAATTCTAACAGGACACGAAAAAAGCTTCGACTTTTCTCCTCCATTAGGCACCGTATATAACAACGGCATGCGTACGACATATTGCCGGCATACCGACATAACGAAATAAGCGAAATCCCAAAACCGTAGCCAGTCGATCCGAGATTGTTCGGCGGCTGTAACGATCGCGCGCGAGGGAGGACACTTTCCGAGCGAACTCTTAGCTGCAGAATTCAAGAATGACAGAGGGGACGTATCGCAGGGGGAAAGGAAGGTCAGCCATACGTGGTAGTTACTCGTCCCGCGGAACCTGCGATACATCATTTTCGGCTGGGATGATCTTACGGTAGATTTACCATTTGTACGGTTTATGGGCGTCGGTCTGGGCCATAAACTTGCTTGGCAATGACGTCGCCTCGGTTGGGACAGCCAAGCCAGATATCTTGAACGTCGGAGACCGTGGTGGATATATTTCCTTGGAACTGAAAAGCCATAAACATCTTGTATGCGTGTTTGCATGCAAGTTGCCACCGCTATTGCTTTTGTTCGACAATTTTTTCCCTCGTCGATTTCCCTTCACAAAAGAGTCATGTTTGTGTAAGAAGCGTCTCAATTAGAAGCTGAGGAGGCGTATCGATTATTTGTATTTAATTGTGTCGAGTACCATTAGATATGACATTTCTGAATGGGTGCGGATTTGTGCATCGGCACAATAGGCACGTGCTCCTGCATGAGCTGCTCGGGAGGCCGTACATATGTGCCTTTTCAATTCCGTAATCCATCGCTGTATTATACTTTTCCCTTTTTTCAGGTGTAAAATATTAAATGAACATATTTCTTAATCGGCTTTCTCTCATTCATTTCTCATCACGTCTCATTAATCTCCCAACCCTGCTCGTTGCGCGAAGGTGCAAGACGTTATTTATTTCGCTTGTTCAATTGGATTAATTTTTTTTGACCTTTTTTCGTTTCCACGTTTTTCTTCTTGATAATTATAACAAATGACAAGGTCATTGTTTCTGCGTCTTATGTCACACACGAATTAAATTCTCGTTTTTTCTACTGTTCATCATCCTTGTTCAATTTTCTAATATTTCCATTCAATTTTCTCCCTCGTGTAACTTTAATCCAGTCAGTTTCGTTTTTCAATCTGCTTATCAGTTATCTTCAGGTACCTTTGTGTACACACACGCACACGCACACACTAACTTATTGATACACGCAAACATTCAAAAAAATTGTCAACTTATGACGAACTTTTCAAATAAGCACGATGGACAATAAGGGAATTTAATAATAATAAAATAAGAATAATTAACAAAAATTAATTCTCCTTTTAAGATAGAAAATTTAAGATATGACTTGCACGAGTTAAATGGATTGTTTCGATCTTTTCTTTTTATATAACACCCTTTCCTAAAAAAAAACCCCCCAATCAAACATTTACCTTCGAATAATTAAACACGTCAGAAATATATTCTGTTTTTAACAGTATTGTTCTTTACTTTTTTATTTGTTATTAATTGGTGGTTCAAACCATAAAACGTTCATCGTTGTAAAAATGCATTTCTTCGAATTTCCCGACATCAGAATTATTTTTATCACGAATACAAAAATATCACAATTCTTCCATTATCCATAAATTAAATTTATCATTTCAATTGCCATAAAGCAAAATATTATTTCGTGCATTAAAGTTCAAAAAAGGCTTCAGTTTTCATAATTTCGAACTACAAAACTGATATAATTTTATTACATTTTGTTGGCGTGACTTTCCACCATACAACATCGAATATATTCCACTCTTTCTTTTTACTACCTGTAGTAACTGAATGAATATACATTTTAAACTTGATTTGCATTGATTTCATTTAACTATGACATAACGTTTGTAAAATGAATCAACCTAGAGTTCCGACGGTTTGAATCAACGTTTAATTATGTAAGAAAAAAAATTTGCAAGTATTTTAATATGTTTTAATATCAGACCTCTTAATGGAAACCTATACGGCGAGAAGGTCGATAGAGTCCTCTCGCTGGACTTGCAAAGGAATAATTAGAAGGAGAACAGACTGTTTAAAGGGAATTAACAAATGAATGGAAAGTTTGTTGACTGAGGAGCAAAGGAGCACATTGGTGCAGCGTGCGTGTAACTGATTACACGCCTAGCGCAGACTTAAATGAGGACTCGATACAGGTTTTGCTGCTGCACTTCACAATCCAAATACTAATTTAGACGCACAGTTGCAATAAATTAATCAGTGAACTGGAAAATATAATTTATCAACCGATGATGCTCGAGAAAAAATTCCATTGCGCATTAGCTTTATTTTTTTTCACGAAATTAACATACTTGAAACAGTGGTGTAGCGGATATAACTGTCACCCGGGGCACGACACTTTGTTGATGTCCCCCTCATATCTCCAGAAACATACGGTGATATAATGTATAGAATTTACTCGCAACAAGAGTACAAATACGAATCATAACAGAATGTAATGCTCAACTTACAATATCTGTAAGAGATTACGAATCTATTACGAAAAATCTCGCAACGCTGCAGATTTTAAAAATGCTTTCTGTATTACAAAATAAGCTTCGTTGATATTTTGCCTAAATCTAGAATTAACATTTAACCTTAAACTTAAAGTTACTTCGGTTATGATAAACACGAGAGTTTATAAAACGGAGCATAAACAACCAGTGTTTGTTTCTCAAATCCTTAAATTCGCGTTGTTGCATTTCTGCGACATACCGAAAATTCAAACTATTTGACAGATATAGTAACTCTTATACGAATGTAATCTACCATAAACTATAGATAATTTTATGATTCGTCTGTTTCTATTATGATTGAACTATTTTTCCTGTTTTTTCCAGACTTTAATATCATTTAAAAATATATACATTTTAAATCAATAACAAAATTCACGCATTTAAGGGTTAAACCTGTCAGTCGCCTTCGTTCCGTCAGTGGAGATTTCTTTTGCATGTACACATCATGTCGCGTGTTATCTGCACTAATTTGTTCCTATCTCAATACCGCGTCGATCAAACATTCGCATGGATCAAAATAATGTAATCACATCCACTGGTAGAACTCCCAATCAAAATTACAAGCCGATCCTTTTGTCATTACAATGACCGTTGCGTAACTGCGCATATCTATTCCTATTTCTGTTTGACGCAAGTATCGTGCAACGAAAATTGCGCCGCCTGTGCGCGGCGCCACGTTACTATAGATACTGCCAAACACGAGGGGAATGGAAATTAAATGCGCAGTCGGCCGTTACCAGCTGATTGATTTGTATTCTCCGATCTACCGGTACTGCGAGGAAGTGTGCTAAACTGCGGGATTTATGTTCTCCCCTAATTGCGTCGCTGCTTTCCAATGCCTCGGGGGCTCGATCGAGATTGGTTTCCATGTCGTACGGATGGAAGACCGTGATAATAGACGACTCAAAAGCAGCAGAAAACTGTGTACTGAATTACCGCACAATCGGTGCGTGTATACACTTCACTACGAAAGTCAAATGAGAGATAAATTCGATTATGACGGGGCACAGGCGCTTAACTTCGAACACGCTTTCCGTCTCGTGTTTCAGACTTCCGTTCGCTTTCTCACCTTTCTTTTGGACTTCAGTCGCGATGATTCCCATAGTTTTCGCGGTATTTTCCTCCAAGCGATGTTGCGCCTTCGATTTATGAGAAAGGCGAAATGAAAAACTTGAAAATACGCGTTTTAGATTTAAACAGCTACGATATGAGTTGTCTCGTTCGTTATAAAAGATTCAGATTTATAAATATTCGAATCACGTGATAATTTGCATTTTCTTTTCTACTGAGATGAAGTGGAAAAGAGCGCAAAACACAAATAACCTTGATTTTTGACAATTTTGCTTTTTCGCATTTTTGGCATAGTTTTTTTAGACGAAAATTTATGTTAAACGAATAATTCATTATTTCAGTTTGTTTTTAGGCTTTTGTATTATTATCAAAATTACTATCAACATTTTTGATAGTAAAAGTTTGACCACAATGCTTTAAACTCTTATATTTGTCGGTTAATATAAAACTTGATCTGAAAAATACACCAAATACCCAAATAAATGAAAAATTGTCACAAAATGTGAGGTTATGTTAATTTTGAGTTCAACGTCCCTTTTCGTTGTCTTACTGTGACGCGTAAACTGAAAAGATAGCTGCGCCGTAAAAGCATGTTGATACATTGCATTTACACACATCTGATAGAGTAGAGCAAAAATTGAACAAATAATAAAACTAAACACATTTCATTCAAAATTGAAAAATGATTAATCATGCAAAAATCCAATCATATCATTTAAATAAATCCAAAGGCGTTCTTGAATTCGAATGTTGTGTAAACAAATTAAAACTTTGATACATCAGTAATATAATATATAATATTAAAAAAATGCTATTAAAATTAATGTTAATTTATGACTGTACAAAAAATTCATTTATCACCGTGTCTAAAATTTTAAGTATAATCATAATAATCAGACATGAGTACATTTCATTATACACAGCGATTTCACCCTTCCATGTGGTATTGCGCGTTTCTGTTTCGTTTATATTTTTTATATAGTTTTGATTTCAACATCAATATTAATAGAAACAATTTTCAATTGTGTTTACATACACGTAACACAACTAACATTCAAACATACAAAAGAATGATGTGTTATTTCAGCGAAGCTAAATTTTTTTGTAGCTTTCCCCGAGCGAACGAAAACTTTAACACATTACAATTATTACATTATATAAAAAAATTTTATTATGTTTAAAATAATTTTCAATGTATGCTGCAAAAAATTCATTTAACATCATATTTAAAATCATTGGTGTAACCGTAATAAGAACTGATTTTTAAATAATTTTGATTTCAACAAATTAATATTAATAAATACAAATTTTACTTGTGTTTACACACATGAAATACAAAAAACAATTATGTATTATTTGAAAGAAACAATAAGCAATTTCTACCTTTCAACAAAGAAAACGTTCCTTTTCATCAATAGGGCAAGATTCCATTTCTTAAAAGAAAAATTTAATCGATGCAAGCAATGCGTCTACTGACAAATATAACGCGTCTCGCTAACACGAACTAAATTTCGAGAAAATGTTAATAAATAAAATAACTTGTGTATATACGTACACAAATATTTGTAATATTCTAATAGATATATTGGCATGGAACTTTCTTTAACAACTAAACTTTTTTTGTAAATATTTTTAAACTATTTATTTTACAGTTATGTATAAAAAAATTAAAATATTAACAACATGAATTTAAATTGTAAAAGTTAATTCTAGAAAATAAATTAATTGAATACAAGTTTTTTGTATTTTAAAAACAGAACAATTAAAAAAATATATATTGGAATTAGTCAATATCTTTGAAAAATAAAAAATGGTTTGTTTAAAAAGAGTTATACGGTCATAAAACTATAAAAAAATAAAGTAAATTATTTCATTTTTTCATAAAACATTTATTTCTGCAAACAAATAACTCATGTTAGTTTTCGTCATTCAAATTATTCAATAAGTAGAAAAAATAATTATGCAGTTAAAAGTAAACAATACGATTTGCGTGATATTTCAAATGTTGTTTTTCTCTCAACCGTTGTAAGAATGGCTTCCGTGTATAAATTATGTAATAATATTTTTACACGAATAACGGATTTGTATGTAAATACCTTTAAAATATATTACGAAATTAATAAAGTATTGATTAGCTTGAACAGACATTCATACGTCGATTTAGGTCATAAATGTTCGAACTTCATTCATTGTTAACCCTTCATTAGTCTCATTATGAAAAAAGCTCATTAAAAAGGCAAAATCACTGTAAGATTGTTAATACTCGAGAAAAAAGGAACATACAAATTTCGAGTTTCTTATCAATTTTAAAAGCATTTTTTAAACAGTTTATTTTAGTTTTAAAAACATACTTTTTCTGAAGGTCAGTGATTGTTAGCAGCAAAACTGTTGTTTTAAACTGGCTCCTTCCGAAGGTCAACGATTGTCATCGTCTAAACTATTATTTTAAACTGACTTTACCGAAGGTCAACAATGTTAAACGTGTAAAAAATTGCTTTCGACATATTTTTTTATCACAGTTCAAAGTATTTTAACGCAATTTTAAACTTTTTAACACTGTGTCACGAATCACGAAATTGTATGTATTAATATTTAAAAATCTTGTTTACTGGAAAAGTCACTCGAATTAAACTATTTTTAAATGGATCACTGTCTAAGAGCTGTAGCGACATCTTTCACTTTTAAATGTAAATTCTGTAATACCTGAATTTGAGAAAATATATAACTTTGAAAGATAAAGACGCAAGTTTTATTACCGACGATTCATAAAACACACGTACAAATAAAATCAATTAATTATCCACAACGTAATATTACAAATGTACGAAATTTAAAAATTAACATTATATAACAAAATTAGAACACAAATTATCAGTAACAAATGTATTGCTTAAGAATTAAAAATATTGTTTTCTTAATAAATATAACATACAATTTTATTTTCGTGAGGGGATAATAAGTACCTATATTTTTTATATTATTTATATATAATAAAAAATTGTTGATGTTATATATAAATAATATAAGAAATATAATACTATATAATTATTATTCTATTTATAATCCAGTTTCAGTCAAATTTTATTCTCTATTACACTAATAAAGTTTACCGCGCGAACTGTTCAGATGGTACGAACTTATAAGGGAGGTATGTTCACTTTTTCCGACTTCAGCGCCTCTTGCGGACGTAAATTAAAATAAAGTGGCGTGTAATTTAAATATACTTTTTACTGATTGCCATTACACTCAATATAATTATTAAATCTGTATTACAACTTATATTATATGTGTTTATATATACATAATTTTTTTTTTTTTTTTAATATCAAAAATATAAATAACAAAATTATTTCTGATAATAAAATTTTAGGCAAAAACACTTTAAATTTCTGTGTTTATAATTTAAAGTATTTTAATCTGAAAAAAATATATTAAATAGCCAAATTAAACAATTTCGAGTTCATCAAATAAGCATAAACAAATGAAAATGTTATTTAATATATTACTAATGTAATTAATATACTATGTTAAAAAATATATTGCATTTAAAAAAAATTTAATTAGGACTGTAAAAAATGAATTTATCATATTTAAAATCATAAATATAATCATACTAATCCGACCTGAGTACACTTTATTATAGCCATTTCACCCTTTCCATATGTTATTGTGTTTCGTTTTTGTCTGTATTTTTTTTCAGAATCGATTTCAACATTAATATTAATAAAAACAAATTTGAGTTTTGTTTACATACATGTAACTATATGCAAAGGAATTATGTATTATTTTTAAAGAAACTTACATTTTTGTAGCGTCTGCGAAGTAAACTGCATCTCATTCGACTAGCGCGATATAACCCATGTCTTTCTCTAAACACAAAAACGTACCTTTTCATTTTCAGTGCGAGGTGCCATTTCTTAGAATAAAAGCTGAATAAATATAAGCAGTACATTTATGACGTAAATGTAACGCATTTCAATAAAAGAAACTTACATAACTAAATTCGTGAAATTTTCAAAAAATAAAAGAAAGCAATGTTTAAGATGAAATATCGAACCAGCTATGTATAGAAATACTTATGCATAAACATAAAATATATTTATAACATTCTAATAAATAAATTAACACGGTTTAATTACCAACTTACTAACAAATTAACAGTTGAATAATATTTGTAAACTATATTTTAGAGTTAAACATAAAAGGTAAAGGGACGAAAATATCGTCAATTTAAATTATGAAAATTAATTCTACAACGTAAATTAATTCAAAGTGTTTTTCGTACTTTAAAAGCATTAATAACTATAAA